>PVJD01001404.1:50000-269717 GCA_004026545.1 Mormoops blainvillei | reverse complement strand
GAAAGGAAAGGAAAGGAAAGGAAAGGAAAGGAAAGGAAAGGAAAGGAAAGGAAAGGAAAGGAAAGGAAAGGAAAGGAAGAAACAAAGAAAAATCTTTTGTGATAGCATGGACGTACCTAGAGGGTATTATGCTAAGTGAAATAATTCAAACAGATAAAGACAAATACCATATGATTTCACTTATGTGTGGGATCTAATGAACAAAATAAAAACAGACTCATAGATACAAAGGACAGACTGACAGCTCTCAGAGGGAAAGGGAGTAGGGGGTGCTCAGTGAAAAAGGTGAAGGGATTATGCAGTACAAATTGGTAGTTACAAATAATCAACAGAGATACAGATTACAAAATAAGGAATATAGTCAATAATATCAAGATAATTATGTATGGGGCCAAGCGGGTACTTGAAGCAATGGGGGGACCACTCTATAAAATACATGATTTTCTAACCACTTTACTATACGTCTGAAACTAATACAGGATAATATTGAATATAAACTATAATTGAAAAATAAAAAATCATAAAACAAAAATAATGAAAGAAAATTTTTAAAAAAAGAAAATCTGTGGTTATTCAGACCTTAGTATGTTGCGAATATGTTTCCAATAAAGGACAGGAGTCTGTCACCACAAGGAAAACAACTGACAGTATTTGTTGCCAAAGATAAAATTCAAACTTTCAAGCAAAAATTGGAATATTAGAAAATTGGTATCCACCTCCATGAACTTGACAACTTTTATCTGAAAAGATAAATGGTGATTTTAATTAATAGGATGTTTTATATTATATATTTAAATGTGTCAATATTTAGAATATTTGCATAATTCAATAAATCAATATTTTCCATATAAAAATCAAAGCTGTAATCTGTTGGTAATAGTCTCTTATTAGAATAACATATTTATGGAAAATTAAATATCTGTAAAACATCAAAAAAAGCAAAATTAATTGCCTAATTTTTCTTAATTTACTTCACTTTTAGAGCCCAGCTCTTCTGGATCACTTTCTGCCTCAGAGTCGTGGGTGTCTGTGATTTTTCAACATAACACTTAAAAAATTCTGGGAACTTAGATTTAGATTTTTAAAAAAAGATTTTATACATTAATTTTTAGAGAGAGGGTGAGGGAGGGAGAAAGAGAGGAAGAGAAACATCAATGTGTGATAGAAACTTCCATTGGTCGCCTCTAGCACTTGCCCCCAAAAGGATGGAACCCACAACCCAGACATGCGCCCTGCCTAGGAATCAAACTGTAGACCATTTACTCCATGGGAGGATGCCCAACCAACTGAACCACAGTGGTCAGGGCTAGATTTAGATTTTTTTAAAGAATTTTTTTTCTTTACTTTTTTAATTTGTTCTCCCAACCAACAAATCAACAAATATTTTTTCTCAAAAAGTATATAAATTATGCCTTTAAAACTATGAAAATGTATATCTGTCTAAACAAAATTTAAAAGTCAGAAACAAAAAGCACAATTGTTAGGTAAGTAACTGGGGCAGTAATTGTTAGGTAAGTAAGTGGTTAGGGAGTTTCTATCACTGAAAGGAAAGTATTTGGTGCTGGAAATGATACATTGACGTATATATACCTCCAACTTTCAGGACCAGCTTAGCTTTAAATAATTGCTTTTAATTTAGAGATAGGAAGAAAAGGAGAAAGAAAAAGAAAAAGATAGAAAAAAGAAGGGGAGAAAGAAATGAAAGAAAAAAGAGAGCAAAGACCCATGACCCTCTCATTTTTATTTTTTTACTCTGAAATTAAGTTTTATTTGAAATAAGCCAGTCTGTGAAAAACAAATACCATATGATCTCACTTATAAGAAGAATCTAATGAACAAAATAAACTAACAAGCAAAATAGAACCAGAGACATGGAAACAGGGAACAGACTGACTGTGGCCAGAGGGAAGGAGGGAAAGGAATAATGGTGGAAAGAAGGGGAAGGGATTAGTCTTAAGAACATATATGAATGACCCATGGACAACTGTGTGGGGATGGACTGTGCGAACGGGGGTTGGGCTGGGTGCAGGAGTACAACAGGGGGAAAAGTGGGACACCTGTAATAGAATAACAATTAAAAAATAAAAATAAAAGCTAAAACTTTACATATCCTTTTAAAATATGAACACTCAAAACTTACTCGACAAATCAATAGCACAAAGTTGTTTAGAGCAGTAATTAAAGAAGTAGTAACATTTTGCCAGTGTAAAATGTCACAGAATTCAAATCTTGTATCTTCTTCAATGATTCAAGTGTTTTATCCCACCCAGTAAGGTCTGGTCAGTTTTAAGGTAAAATTCCTCCTCTGGATATTCTATTCTCAATCAAGTCCTTTATCAGGACTTGATTCTATTCTCAATCAAGTCCTCCTTTATCCTATCAGCATGATAGGATAGCTGGCTATGATGGTGATACCACAATGGTTGTTCCAGTCTTCGGCCACCTTTATGTAGCTATTCATGCCCCAGTATGTAACCCAGCTGTTCTTGACAAGCCAATATTTATTGTCTTATCTGCTCCTTCAAATGGCACCCACCAGAATGTCACGATCCAGGTCTTTACTGCAACAGTTTGGATCATAATAAATGCCTTCTTCATAGAATTGGAAGTTAGTTATCCTGGGCTGCATCTATACCAACATAGATGGATCCCACAATTACCACTGCCTTCAAAAGGGACTTCTCCCACTTACAGGTGTCCAAAAAGCCAATGTCATTGGCAGCAGAATATTTGGGCTCATATTTGCAGGATTCAACCTTTGCATAATACTAGTGTTCCTCTTAGTCTGGCCTTGTTGTCCATTATGGAAGGCATAATCCTTATAGCCACCATTACAGCCCTCATTGTCTTGAGACTGAGAGCAGTCCACTAGGTTCTGCTCACCTGGTGGAGTAAGTTTGCACATTTTCCAGAACATCTATCCTTCCAGTTGCACTAAAGTCCAACTTTTTTTGATCACACAGCCCCTGATCCTTCACAGGAGTTACATAGCCTTTCTCTCCTCAGTCCATAAATAAAGGGCTCTCCTCAAGGAAAGTTTCTCAGAATACATTCCTTTTCTTGTGCATCTGGTTTTGAAGACCAGTCTAAAATCTTCATTGCCCATGTCACCAAAGGCATTCATTGCCACGGTGAAACTGTTTCCTTCAGCTGTATTCCTGACCGTGCAGTTGAGTCATTTCTGTATTTCCCCACAGTGCTCTCCTCCATACTTCTTCATTTGCTCCACATTGTTCCCTGTGCGTTGCCACCCACTGGTGTCATTGCGCATCTACTTTTGGGCAGTCAAAAAGAGTGAAGGATACAAGTTTCAACAACTTGCAGCAGGCACAGCTGCACAGGTGCAGTCAGCTGGTGTGGGTCCAGGGGTGTCTAAGGCCTACCACTATATTTTTTAAGCCTCAACCCTCTGCTTAGATTTGAAAACTCAGCCTACACTTGTTAACAGCCCTTTTCCCCTGTTACTAAAATGACAGAAATGGTTTTAGCTTCAGAAAGGTAATGAAACTGATATGGTGAACATTCTATGCTTTTCTATGTACCACTCTGTTAAATATCCAGAAATAGCATGTGTTTACTATCAGTCTTTTGTTGTCTTTCAAGTGAACACTGTACCCCTTTAAATTTAAAAAGTAAACTTCTGATCTATATCACTAAAGCCATGGAAGATGAATGTGTGTATGGGGAAAAATATCTATGTGGTTTTAGAAATATGCAAAATCAGTGTAGTAAATTTTTTATGTGAAGGTAATATTTGTTTAAATGTTTTTGAAAATTTGTCATTTCAACTCTTAAAATGACTTTTTTTGCCATTCATGATTGGTTAGTGATTTTGACTTTCATCCACATGCTTATTAGTTGAGAATTTTAAACCCCCAAAATATCCCAAGTCCAAAATACAAATAAATGTCACCAAATAATTTAAACATTTCAGAGGGAGTCCCTAGTGACTCAGAGTTCAAATTTCACTTTGTAGAAGATCATGCTAGGTATTAACAGAAGCAAAACAACATAGTACTGAAAACATTCTGATTGGCACTAGCTGATAATCATTACTAATAATTCTTTCTCTGGAAGAAATTCCAGGCAGCTTTTCTTCAGTTTAACTCATGGCTAATTTAGTTGGTGAAAGAATGTTGCATAATCTATTCATCCAGCAGCCATTTATTGAAAGCCTACAATACATGAGCTGTGCGCTACGCAACACTGTAGCCACCAGCCACACTACTGAGCACTCGAAAGATGGCTAGTGTGGTTGAGTAATTAAATTTTTAAATTTATTTAATTTTAGTAAATTTAAAGTTAAAAAATGATAATTCAGTTAATGGAAAACTTTTAAGTATGTTTGGAACAAATTGGGGGTGCAAATCTACTTTTTAAGTCTAAATTTTATGAAGTGCAAGTACAGTTCAAGTATTTACAAAAAAAATTACCATTTTTTCCAAATTAAGAGGTACTGTAAGTGTAAAACATGCACTAGCTTTTGAAGACTCAGTGCAAAAATCACTGAAATATCTAATTACATTGATTACATACTGAAATGATATTTTTTTTGTATTTTGGGTTAAATATCTTATTAAAATTAATTTTATCTGTTTCTTTTCATCTTTTAAAAATGTGGCTACCGGAAAATTTTAAATAACATATGTGGCTTGCATTATATTTCTATTAGATGGCTTTATGCTAGAGACCAGAGATAGAGTCAAAAATGATTTTGACTATTCCTTGATCTTAATAAGCCTACGATTTCAGCTTTAATTAGCCTGAGCTATTTGTTCTATCTTCTTTAGCTATCGGTTACCCTGCACACCCCAACCAGTACACAAACACTCGTGCCCTTGAGCCTAAAGATTGATGTATGGATGAATCAACACAAATGCATTCATCCTACTAAAAAAAGTCAATCTAAAGGAAATTTTATACTTATGTTAGAATAAAAACTTAACTTTTTTACATATGATTACTAATAAATTCTCATTGTTCTTTATTTCCAACGCACTCCAAATTTCACCCTTTCATAGAATTTAATGATATCCTGCTTGACCCAAGTCCCATACATTTCTGAACTTATTTATTAAGATTTGAATATAACCTAAAGAAGGGGGAGTTTATTAGTTATCTATTACTGCTTAACAGATTACCCAAAAATTTAGCAGCTTAAAACAAGCGGCAGTTGTTATCTCACAGTTTTTCTGGATCAGGAATCTGGGTCTGGCTTAGGTGAGTTCATCTGGCTCAGAGACTCCCACAGGCTTCATTAAAGCCAGGCCTGCAGGGTTAGGCCTGACTGGGGAGGATCACCTTCTAAACTCACATTCCGTGGCTGTTGTCAGGCCTCCTGTCCTCACTGGCTGTTGGCCAGAGGCATTATTTTTTGTCAAATGGACCACTTCATGAGGAAGCTCACAATAGGGTATTGGACTTCCCTCAGAACAAGCAAATGAGAGAGTATAGAGGGCAAGCAAGATAAAAAGCCTTTATCTTTCTGTAACCTAACCTCAGAAATGTCATCCTGTCATTTTTGCCATTTTTTGTGTGTTAGAATTGATTCATTAGGCCCAGCCTACAGTCAGGAGATATAATTATACAAGGGCCTAAACACTAGGACTTGGGAATCCTTGGGGCCATTTTAAGGACTGCCTACCACAGGGAATAAACTAGTCGGGAATCACTTTAACTTCAACCAAAATCAGTTAATGAGCCCTTAAATAATTAAGACTGACTGAAGCAAAAGCAGTCTTTAGTTAAGGTAACCCTTTTTAAATGGTTAAACATAAAACTTGGAGAAGTAATCCAATGTTTTGAGACTGATGTATGTACATAGTATAATACTAACTGAAGACATTTGGTTATTGTTTGCTGGAATCTGGGACTTTTAGGATTATGTTCATTATTTTTGAGCAAAAAGTATTTGAAACATGGCCCATCTCTAAAATCATAATTACATCATTAAAATTCTCTGAAACTTAGGAGGCAGAAGAGGGCAAAGGGGGAAAAAATGGGGACGGAAAGGGACTTTGGGTGGTGAGCGCATGATGCAGTGTGCAGATGATGTATTATAGTACTGTACACTTGAAACCTGTATGGTATTATTAACCAATGTCACCCCAACAAATTCAATTTAAAAATTCTCTGAAGCTTGTATTTTAAGAATCCATAGCCAGAAGTGCTCAGGAGTAGTTTTTTCATAGGCAAGTGATGGTTGGTCACCCTTCAAGGTTTTCCCGTGTAACTGGCAAAGTTTAAGAATTCCTACTGCTTTTTCCTAGCATGAAAATATGATGCTCTGAGAATGACACCCAATTCCCATTTCAAAGTAAAGCCCTTATATAAAGTCAATCCCCCTCCTTTTGTTTAACTAACGCATCTTTCATTATACACCAACAGGAGTTTTCCACAATGACCTGACTCCTCCACTGACCTCTCCCTATAGGGTTGTCACATAGCAGTCATCTTGATTGATAATAGAGCTTTTCTATTTCTCTCTATCAAAACACATTTGACCCTCTCCATCCTTTAAAAGTCTGCTGAAGCTCACATTCCAGATTAACCCCAGCAGATTGTTATTCATACAAATCTAATTAGACTTGATTAAGGTGCAGACCAGGAAGGGGTTGAGAGGTGCTATTAGTTTGGTGTATTGAAATTTAAGATTTCATAGATAAAGGATTTTCAAGATGTGATCATAGAAATGAATTAGTAAATTGTGAAAAAAGATTGGCAGTGGCTAAGAGGAATATATAATGTACTAGATTTTAATTTTTTAAAAATGGCTTGAAGAAGTAATGGGCCAAATAAAAACTGGCTTGTGTAAATTATTGTGGTAGGTTCTCATCTCCTGATGCCAAATCTATGACCTATGATCTTAAATACACATCACAGCCAGCCTGAGCTTCTCTCAGATAAGTAACCTTACAAGTCTGGGAAAGTGAAAAAATAAGTTTTTAGATGGTAAAATTTTGATGTCAAATTACAATGTTAATATTTTTCTACAGATCTTGTAATAAATTTTGTAATCTTTGTTTTAGTTTCTATGTTTCATTCATCATTTGAGATATTTGATGTATAAGAGTATCTTACATGTTAAGCTTATATATCTTTTTAAAAACTTTTTATTTTTCATAAACTTATATGTTTAAGTGGTAGATACATATACATATTTAACAAATTAAATTTATAATTAATGTTTATTTTTTAAATCTACAAGTTTTGTCTCATTATGCATGTAAATACTCCTTAAATGCTGAGGAAGCTTGATTAGACTTTATTAGGTATTTGAAGTGCTACAGAGGAATACATTTACTAAATGTGTGAATTATAGTTTGAAATGTCTGAGAATTTGGTAAAAGTGTTAAATGTTTAGAGAGATTTAATAATAAATTTAAAATTAATAACTTAAATTTATAAGATGATTATTAATCAAGTACAAGTAAAAGTATGTCTTTTAAATTTCAAGACAAATTATATTAGACTTATACATAAAATAAGATGTGTAAGTTGATCTGGCCAAGATGGAGGCATAGGTAGATACACTTTGCCTCCTCACACAACTGAAAGAAGAACAATAAATTTAAAAACAAAAAACAACCAGAATTGTATGGAAGTCCAACAACCAAGGAATTAAAGAAGAAAGATTCATTCAGACTGGTAGGAGGGACAGAGACAGAGATCAGAAACCAGGGTGGGGGGACATGGCAAGATGGCAGCTGGAGAACCGGGCAGGCAAGATGGCAGCTATTAGTCCCACATTCGCATGCGGATAAACCAGGAGGAACAACAGGGGAGCAAGACAGACCATGCAACCCAGGGTTCTAGCACTTGAAAAGAAAGCCTTGAAACCTCTGGCTGTAAAAATCTGTGGGGGTTATGCCAGCAGGAGAAACTCCCAGCCTCACAGGAGTTTCCTGGAGGAGCCCTCAGGATCCTAGAATGTACACAAGCCAACCCACCCAAGAACCAGCACCAAAAGGGCCCAATTTGCTTGTGGGTAGCGGAGAAGTAACTGAAAGCCACAGAGAGCCGACTAAGCAGCATTGTTCCCTCTTGGACCCCTCCCCCACATACAATGCCACAAAGCAGCACGTGGGCTGCCCTGTCCTGGCAAATACCTAAGGCTCTGTCCCTTACAACATAACAGGCTCACCAGAGACAAAAAAAATATGGCCCAAAAGAAAGAAAAGATCAAAGCTCCAAAAATAGAACTAAGTAATGAAGAGATAGCCAACCTATCAGATGCAGAGTTCAAAACACTGGTAATCAGGATGCTCACAGAAGGGTTGAGTATGGTGCAAAATAGAGGAGAAGGTGAAGGTCATGTAAAGTGAAATAAAGAAAAATACAGAGGAAATCAAGAGTGAAAGGAAGAAAACCGGGACTGAAATCAACAATTTGGAACAGAAGGAAGAAATAAACATTCAACCAGAACAGAATGAAGAAACAAGAAACAAAAAAATTAGGTGAGACTTAGGAATCTCTGGGATAACTTTAAACATTCGAACATCTGAATCATAGGGGTGCCAGAAGTACAAAAGGAAGAGCAAGAAGTTGAACATTTATTTGAAAAAATAATGAAGGAGAACTTCCCCAATCTGGCAAAGGAAATAGACTTCCAGGAAGTCCAGGAAGCTCAGAGAGTCCCAAAGAAGTTGGATCCAAGGAACCATACACTGAGGCACATCATAATTACATTACCCAAGGTTAAAAATAAGGAGAGAATCTTAAAAGCAGCAAGAGGAAAGGAGACAGTTACCTACAAAGGAGCTTCCATAAGACCTACAGCTGATTTCTCAAAAGAAACCTTACAGGCAAGAAGGGGCTGGAAAGAAGTATTCAAAGTCATGAAAGTCAAGGGCCTACATCCAAGATTACTCTATCCAGCAAAGCTATCGTTTAGAATGGAAGGACAGATTAAGTGCTTCTCATATAAGGTAAAGTTAAAGGAGTTCGTCATCACCAAGCCCTTATTATATGAAATGTTAAAGCGACTCATCTAAGAAAAAAAAAAAGATCAAAACTGTGAACAGTAAAATGACAACAAACTCACAACTATCAACAACTGAACCTAACAACAAAAACAAACTAAGCAAACAAGTAGAACAGGAACAGAATCACAGAAATGAAGATCATAGGAGGGTTATCAGTGGGGAGGGGAGGGGGAGACGGGGGAGAAGGTACAGAGAATAAGGAGCCTAATTGGTAGGTACAAAACTAGAGAGGGGGAGGTTAAGAACAGTATAGGAAATGGAGAAGCCAAAGAACTTATATGTACGACCCATGGACATGAACTAAGTGGTAGGGAAGATGCTGGTGGAAAGGGTGGTGCAGTGCAGAGGGGAATAAAGGGGAGAAAAAAATGAAGGAAAAAAAGGAAAAGAAAAAGGATTTAAAAAAAAGAAAGATTTTTTTAAAAGATGTGTAAGTTGAGCTCAAAGGCTTCAAAATTTAAATTCTAAAATTTGAAACTATAACTGAATATTAACTAAAATAAAAAGAGCAGTAAAATTCCCAACAACATGGACTGATTAATAAATTATGATTCATCCATATGATGGAGTTTTTAACTATTAAGAATAACTTTGTAGAAGAATCAACATGGACATTTGATTTTTTGAAAAGCAAACTGAAAAACCATGTATAAGATAATTGTATTTTTCAATAGTAATATTTTAAAATCTATGTGTATGTGTACATACACATATAGAGAAAAATCTGAATGGACTAATATCAAACTGGTCATAATTACTAGTTGATATTCATAGGCATTTGTATATGACTGTGTACTTCCCAGTTTTTTTGCATTAAACATGTATACTTCGATTCTTTTCAAAAGAGGGAAAAAAAGAGGTTATGGTGTATAAGTAGCAATGAAGAGCTAGGCGGATACCCACATTCCAGGCTCCATTATATATGGATTTGGGGGAAATAAGAAGCATTCGAGACAGGTACAGGGAGGTAAAACCAGGGCTCTAAGGCCTAGGGGTGGAGGTAATATTTTGTAGAGACTTGACCGTACTGTCTAACAGGACCCTGTTATACCTGGCACATATTTCCATCAAGGTCCCCATAATGCTTTAGTATAAGTATTTGTTTATGTGACTGTCAAACCATATTAGAATATATACCTCTTTGAATATAGGAATCATCCTTCTCACCTATGCGATCCCAGTGCCTAGCACATAGGAGGCATTTAATAAGTGTTGATTGAAAGAGGGAATGAAGAATAACTCTTTCTTTTATTTTAAAGATTTTATTTATTTATTTTTAAAGAGGGGGAAGGGATGGAGAGAGAGACAGGGAGATACATCACTGTGTGGTTGCCTTTTGCGTGCCCTCTGCTGGGGACCTGACCTGCTACCCAGGCATGTGCCCTGACTGGGAATCAAACTGGCAACCCTTTGGTTTGCAGGCCAGCAGTCAATCCACTGAGCCACACCAGCCAGGGCAGAATACCTATTTCTTTAATGCCTCTTCTTTTGAAAATGCCCGCTCTGATTTAAAGACATGCTCCTCCCTTTAAAACAAACAAACAAACAAATAAAACTTGCTCCAATGTACCTCCTTACCAGCTTGGCACAGTGATTGAAATTCTGCTCACTCAAACCAACTTTATGAATTAAAGCACCAACACCAAAGACTCCACACTTGAACTCTGTCCATCCTCAAGAGTGACAAAATGATTACGAGTGATGGATTACAACTATCATTGTATTGTAGCCTCTACTTTTGTATATGTGTGAAAATTTCTATATTAAAAAGTGTTTTAGAAACCTGTCAAAAAATTCAACAAGTCATGCAACAAATATTTAATGACTTATGAGAGCATATGCTTTGCTAGTCATTGTGTGAAGGTCTAGAATACAAGTGTAAATAAAAGTTAGGGGTGCAGGTGGGATGTGGGTCAGAGTGGGACAAGCATACAGTACAATATGCAGACATGGGATGTAAGAGGATTTTTTCTGGTCAAGATGGCAGTGTACATAATCACAGTACACACATCCTACCACAACTCCTTCAAAATTACAGCTAAACTACAGAACAACCATTATTCACAACTGCCTGAAATCTAGCTGAACCAGAGTCTTATAACTAAGGATATAAATATAAAGACTATATGTATATATTTTTTATTCAGCAACGTCCTTTAAAATGTTTCCCCCATTTTAAAAATGAATTGTTTGAGAGCTCTGATATAAAACTTCCCATAAAATAAAATACAGATTTATTTTAACCAAAGCAAGGAAAGATTTCAGACTTTCGAACCATTGTGGTTTGGCAGAGGAGTTATAATTTTAGGTGTATGTGATGACTTAGGGGTAGGAATTTTTTAAAAAGATTCAAAACAAAAAATAAACACCACAAGTTAGTGAGTGTCGGTTACAACCAATTGGCAGTTTCATATCTTTAGAAATGTTTTGCCTTTCTAAACCTGTGCTACTGGCATTTAACATCAGCACCTGTATACTTTAGGAGGGAATTCTACTCTCAACCTAAAAGTTATGTGAACACATCCCTCCCACTCACCCCATTTTTTGGTTTTGGGTAAACATTAGGGGTGTTGGTCTTAAAACTGTGAAGTGACATGCCAAGGCAGTCGATATTGGTAAGGACTTGATAGCCTCACTTGAATTTAAACCAGCTTTAGAAAGGAAAAAATCTAAGTCCCCTCATGTTCTTTTTCAGTGGGGTAGCACATTCCATGTCTTAGAATGAATAGGGGTGCTTGCTTAAATAAAAATAGCATTTAATGTATAATTATGTGAAGGGTTTACAGATAAAGTTGGACTTCTGACACATTGTTGTGGTACCTTCTACTTTAATATTAAATAGTTTGTTATTTAAATATTGGATCATAATGGCTGGTTTCGATATGTAGTCATTAATGAACTAATTTAGTGTGCACCTGTGTAGGAGAATCAAAGTCCTATATACTTTCTTTGCATTGTTCCTGTTCTCAGGGTGATAACTGCTACGTAGTTATCAGGAAATGCAATTCTAGTTCTTAATATCAAATCAGCCTAGATTTGTGAGAGGTGCTATCTGGAAGAGAGATTATATCTGTCTTCTCTCACTCAATAGATAACCATCACTTTTTTTTTTTGTATATTTTATTGAGTATGCTATTACAATTGTCCCATTTTTCCCCCCTATATCCCCTCCTCCCTGCACCCCTTCCCATCATCCCCACACATCTTAGTTCATGTCCATGGCCTGTACATATCAGTTCTCTGGCTTCTTAATTTCCTATACTATTCTTAGCCTCCCCTGTTCTGTTCTATTCTATTCTATTCTATTCTATTCTATTTTTGTCAACATTTTCCCACCACCACTTTCCCCAGTCCCACCCACTGCCACCTCCCACCCTCAATCCTTGCCCCATTTGGCTTTGTCGATGAGTACTTTATGCATGTTCCTTGATGTCCCTTCCCCTCCTTTCCCCTAACATCGCCCTCCCTCCTCCCCTCTGATTACTGTCAGTTTGTTTTTTATTTCAATGTTGCTGGTTATATTTTGCTTGCTTTTTTATTTTGTTGATTAGATTCCACTTATAGGTGAGATCATGTGGTATCTGTCTTTCACTGCCTGGCTTATTTCACTTAGCATAATGCTCTCCAGTTCTATCCATGCTGTTGTGAAGGGTAGTAGCTCCTTCTTCCTTTCTGCTGTGTAATATTTCATTGTGTAAATGTACCATAGTTTTTTGATCCACTCATGCTTGTGGTCTGAGAAAATGCTTGATATTATTTCAATTTTCTTAAATTTGTTGAGGCTTGTTTTGTGCCCTATCATGTGGTCTATCTTTGAAAATGTTCCATGTGCTTTTGAAAAGGATGTATAGTTTGCTTCTTTTGGATGAAAGGATATATATATATATATCTATATATCTATATATATATATAGATATATATAATCAGTTAAGTCCATTTGATCTAATGCATCATTCAGTTCCATAATATCTTTGTTGATACTTTGTTTGGATGATCTATCCATTGTTAACAGTGGGGTTTTAAAATCCCCTACTGTAAGTGTGTTGCTGTCTATATCTTTCTTGAAGTCCTCCAGGATTCTCCTTATATATCTGAGTGCTCCTATGTTGGGTGCATATAGGTTCAAGATGTTTATTTCTTCTTGATGGATTCTTCCTTTGAGTATTATGAAGTGTTCTTCTGTGTCTCTTTGTTGTGGCTTTTGTTTGGAAATCTATTTTGTCTGATATAAGTATTGCTTCCCTGGGTTCTTTTTTCTGTCCATTTGCTCGGAATATTTTTTCCAACCCTTTACTTTCAGTCTGTGTAGGTCTTTTGTTCTGAGGTGGGTCTCTTGTAGGCAACATATGTGTGGGTCTTGTTTTCTTATCCATTCTGCTACTCTTTGTCTTTTAATTAGAGCATTTAATCCATTTACATTTAAGGTTATTATCGATAGGTACTTACTAATTTTTTCCCTTTGTACTTGTGTTCCTCTCTCTCTCACTCTCTTTCTTCATCTTCTTAAAGCAGTCCCTTTAGCATATCTTGTAATGTTGGTTTGGCAGAGGTGTATTCTTTTAGCCTTCTTTTGTCTGAGAAACTCCTTATTTCACCTTCCATTTTAATTGAGAACCTTGCTGGGTAGAGTAGTCTTGGTTGCAGGCCTTTGCTTTTCATTACTTGGAATATTTCTTGCCATTCCCTTCTGGCTTGTAGTGTTTCTGTGGAGAAATCAGCTGCTTGCTTTATTTGGGCTCCCTTGTATGTTACTTCCTGTTTCTCCCTTGCTGCCATTAACATTCTCTTTTTGTCCTCGATATCTGCCGTTTTAATTATGATGTATCTTGGAGTGGGTCTCTTGAATGGGACCCTCTGTGCTTCCTGGACTTGTGTGACTTTTTCTCTCCTCAAATTAAGGAAGTTTTCCATCATTACTTTTTCAGACAGGTTTTCTATCCCTTGTTCCTCTTCTTCCCCTTCTGGTATTCCTATTATATGGATATTATTACATTTCACATTGTCCTGCATTCCCCTTAACACCTCTTCGTTCTTTTTGAGCCTTTTTACATTTTCTTGCTCTTTCTGGGAGTTTTTTCTACCATGTCCTCCAGCTTGCTGATTTGATCCTCTGATTCATCTAGGCTGATTTTGATTCCTTCTACTGTGTTCTTCAATTCAGAAACTGTATTCTTCATTTCCTCTTGGTTCTTGTTGATAGTTTCTTTTTCATGCAAATATAGTTTGCAATAAGTTCCTCATAGTTTCCCTGTAGCTTTTTGTAATTCTCACTGTTCCTCATAATCATTGTTTTGATCTCAATCTCTGATAGTTTACTTGCCTGTATTTCATGTAGCAGTGTTTCTGGGGATTCCTTCTTTCCTTTTGGTTGGGGGTTGTTTCTTTGTCTTCCCATTATTTGTCTGCTGGAGCAAAACCACAAAGCCCAGGAAACAAACCCCCAACCACAGAAATAACTCCTCCCTGCAGTCCAACTATCAACAGCAAATGAACCAGTATTAATAAGGCTGTAAAGAGATTAAGACTACTATAAGAAAGGACAGAAATAGACTATAGTATAAGATCTAGTGACTTAATATGCATCAACTTAATGGACTAAAAATGAATGTTAAAAGACTGTAGTAAAGCAAATATTGCAAATCATGGAAAAGACCACAGTGGATTTTGTCTTGGTAGCCTCTAGTATTTACTGCTGTTTTTTCTTTCTGGATTCGCCTCTAGTGAAGTCAGGTGTTGACCCTGTCTGAACTTAGGCAGCCTGTTTGAGACTTCCCAGGATCTACTGTCCTGTTGTGGTCTCCTTCAGTTGTTAATCTATTCACTGTGCTCAGCCGTCAGGCTTAAGCACCATAGGGCGGGGCCGAATCCCTCCTGGGGTTGGGGCTAATGTTTCCCCTCAGGCCTCTGCTGCTTAGAGGGGAGCGTTCTGTGTGAACTCGATGGCTGCTGCCTTATGGGGGATGATTCAGCACCAAGATCCCAGAGGCTACTCTCTCAGCTCTCTTCCCAGAGTCTGTGTCCTCAGTCTCTCCTCAAGCATGTCTAGTCCACTCTGCCCCCACCTTTGCAGGGTTCTACTGTCTGTGGCTGCCACTCTGCACTTAGCAGTCAGGCTTAAGCACTGCAGGGCCATGGCAGTGTCCCTCCTGGGGACAGGAGCCATTGTTTCCCCTCAGGCTGCCGCTCAGGGGAGTGGTCTGCCTGAGCAAGATGGCTGCTGCTGCGTGGGGGATGATTCAGCACCAGGGCCCAGCGGCTACTCTCAGTTCTCTCCTCAAAGCTTCTGTCCCTAGTCTTTCCTCAGGCGTTTCCAGACCACTCTGCCCCTACCTTTGCTGGAGCCCAGGGTAAGTGGCTGCAAATGAACATTTATGTGTTGGCCCTTTAACCATCTCTTTCAGTCTCCTGCTGCCCATCTCTGACAGAGAGCGACCCTGCCACTTTTTGCAGCTGGCTGTTAACTGTGCTTTTGGGGCTCTGGTACTGTAGGCTGGGGTTCCCCACTTATGGTTTAGACCCCACTCTTCTCAGGGGGATCCAACTGGCCACTTAAACATCCCTCTGGCACTGCCGCCTGCGGGTGCCCAGCCATCCCTCTTGTGTCTCTGTCACACCCCTTACTAGCCAGGTTGTGCTGAACTGATTCTTCTGTCTGTCCAAGGTTATAAGGCTTCACACTCACTATTGTTCAGTTGTTTGTTCTGGGTGATTTCTCCACAATTTAGTTGTAATTCTAGATTGGTCCTGGGAGGAGGTCAGCGTGACTTCCATTCACTCCTCTGCCATCTTGATTCTCCTCTAGATAACCATCTTTGACTACCAGCTAAGATATAAAATCACTGTACTGTAAATAGTCAATAAATAAAGGCTTGGTTAAAAGAACAAGAAGAAAAAGGAGGAGGAAAAGAAAAAGAAGCCACACTGAGAGCTACATTGAGACTGGTAGGAGGAACAGATATTCAGAACAGGCTGGTACCACACACACGTGTGGTAGACAAAAATTGGGAGGAATTTCTCCATTGTAGAGGTTCCGCCCCACACCCAGGAATGAAAGGTCCCAGGCCCCTAGCCCAGGGTTCCAGTGCCAGGAAGAAAAATACCCATAACTTCTGGCTGTAAAAACCACAGGGAGTGTGGCTGAGTAAAGCAATGGGCTGCTGGATTCCCAGGTAGTTCCTCTTAAAGGGCTCACACAGGGACACACGTGGGCTTACTTGGACTCACTCAGCTCCAGCACTAGGGCAGCAGCTTGAACGGCACCAGGATCATATATGGAGAAACTAAGTTATCTGGTTCAGGCAAGAGCTGGAGGGGCAGCTTTCTCCCACACAGAAATGCTGGCAGAGGCCCTTGTTACTTTTCCAAGTTCCCACAGAGTTGGCAGGCAGGCACCATATCTGAGTCTCCATTAATGTGGCTCACACTGTTCACCCTGCCCTTGTGATTCCCTGAGACCTCACCCCACCCAATTTACAGGTCCACCCAAACTGTTTGCAGTGGTTTTTCTATATGAATGGCCTGTCTTAGCTCATGCTTCAGACTTACCTAAAATCTCTCTGTAAAAATCTGAACAAGCAGCATTTGGCCTTGGAGTGTCCTGTACCTCTTGATAAGTGGCTCCAGGCCCAGCACTAGTGGCAGCCAGTCTTGGTTTACAACTTGGCCTCTCCCAGGCACCTCCAAGTCCAGCAGAAGTAGCAGTCATCTGCAGACCATTTCGTAACTCATGGCAGGAGGCTCCAGGTAGAACACAGGCAGTGGCTAACCTTGGCCTGTACCCTCTGGGGGCCCAGCACACCTGGTAGACAGCTTCAGACCATATCGAAGCACCATCCAATCACCTCCATAAGCAGCATACTCAAGGGGCAGAATCATAGGGTCACAAGAGTCTCACTGAAGTAAGCCCTGCTCGGTAGAGTGGGACCTTGTACAGCTGATCTTTCATGGTGGTCACAACCAGTCGTTGCAACCAATTGACCTAGGGCTAAATCCCTCCCTTTGACATTCCAATAGCAACCAAGGCTCAACTACAACAGGAGGGTGTACACAGAGCACACAGGTTGGGGGGTACACCTGAAGTGCCCAGCTTGGGTAATTAGAGAGGCTGTGCCATTGGACCCGACAGAACACCTACTACATTAGGCCACTCTACCAAGCCTAGGAGATGTAGCAGCTCAACCTAACACATACAAACAAACAGAGGAAGCTGCCAAAATAAGGAGAAATAGAAAGATGTCTCAAATGAAAGAACAGGAAAGAAAAAAAAGAAACTCCAGAAAAAGAACTAAACAAAATGGAGACAAGCAAACTACTAGAGGCAGAGTTCAAAACACTGGTTACAAGAATGTTCAATGAACTTAGGGGAAGAGTAGATGAACTTAGTGAGAACTTCAACAAAGAGATAGAAAACATAAAAAAGAGCTAGACAGGAATTAAGCTTACATTAACTGAAATGAAGATTACATTTCAACAGTGGAATAGATGAAGCCGGCGATCAAATGAGAATTTGGGAGATAAGGAAGCATAAAACACCTAATCAGAACAGAAAAAAGAAAAAAAGAGTTTAAAAAAATGAGAATAGTATAAGGAGCCTCTGGGACACTTTCAAGTGTACCAATGTTTACATCATGGGGCTGCTAGGAGTAGAGAGAGAGAGAGCAAGGAATTGAAAACCTATGTGAAAAATAATGATAAAAAGCTTTCCTAATTTGGTGAAGGAAATAGACATACAGGTCCAGGAAGCACAGAGAGTCCCAAATAAGATGAACCCAAAGAGGCCCACACCAAGATACATAATCAAAATGCCAAAGATTAAAGACAAAGAAAGAATATTAAAAGCAGCAAGAGAAAAGCAGTTAACTACAAGGGAGCTCCCACAAGACTGTCAGCTGATTTCTCAACAGAAACTCTGTAGACCAGAAGGGTGTGGCAAGAAATATTCAAAGTAGTGGAAAGCAAGGACCTATAACCAAGATTACTCTACCCAGCAAAGCTATCATTTAGAATGGAAGGACATATAAAGAGCTTCCCAGACAAGAAAAACAACTAAAGGAGTTCATCACCACCAAACCAGCATTACATAAAATATGTAATTAAAAAAATTTTTTTAGCCCTGGCTGGTGTGGTTCAGTGGATTAAGTGCCAACCTATGAACAAAAGGGCCACCGGTTCCATTCCCAGTCTAGGGCACATGACTGGGTTGCAGGCAGGTCCCCAGTAGGGGCTGTGTGAGATGCAACCACACATTGATGGTTCTCTCTCTCTCCTTCCCTTCCCCTCTAAAAGTAAATAAATAAATCTTAAAAAACATTGTTTTAATCCTCACCCAAAGATATGTTTATTGACTTTAGAGAGAGAGGAGGGAGGTGAGAGAGACAGGGAGAGAGAGAGAGGGAAACATCTATGAGAGAGATGCCTCCTGTACACACCCTAACTTGGGATCAAACCTGCAACCTAGGTAGGTGTCCTGACTGGAATAAATTCCACAAGCTTTTGGTGTGTGGGATGATGCTTCAACCAGCTGAGCCACCCATCCAGGGCTACATAAAATCTTAAATGGCTACTTTAAAAAGAGAAGGGAAAAAAAGATTAAAAATATGAATAATAAAATGGCAATAAATGCGTATCTATCAACAACTGAATCTAAAAAACAAAATAAACAAGCAGAGCAGAAACAGACTCAAAGATACAGAGATACAGAGAACAATTTGATGGTTGCCAGGTAGGAGGTGGTTGAGAGGGATGGTTGTAAAAAGTAAAGGGAATAAGAAATACAGATTGGTAGTTAAAGAATAATCAAGGGGATGAAAGTACAGTATAGGGAATACGATCAATAATATTGTAATAACTATGCATGGTGTTAGATGACTACTAGATTTATCAGGATGATCACTTAGTTAAGTTATATAATGTTTGATCTCTGGGTTGTACACCTGAAACTAATATAATATTGCATGTCAGCTGTAACTTAAAAATGAAAAAGAAAGAAATAAGAAGATCTATCTAACTCGCAGCTGGGGTGGTGTGAGGAGACAGAGAGAGTAGTCCCAGATGATCCTAGAAGGGGAATAAGAGGCTAAAAGAGGCAAGGTAAATGGTGAAAAGGGGGACTGGGTCATTCTAGACAGAAACAACATGGAGCATCAAGACATGGAAACCAGGTAGAACATAATGAGTTTGAAGTTTTAGTTCACTATTACTCTAACTTCAGGTTATATACGGAGAAATGGGAATGAAAATAGGGTACAGGCTGAGCTGCTGCTACAAAGAAACCTCAAGATCCAGCAAATTGAATATGATCAAAGTTTATTTCCCTCAGGTACCACAAGTAGCAGTCGCACATGGTCAGTTTTGATTCCTCCACTCAAGACTTCAACATCAAATTATTTTGAAGAAAATCCAAAACTTTAAATAATTTTTCACAGTTTTATAGAAATCTAATTGACATACCATAAAGTTCACATATTTAGCATGTAATTCAATGGTTTTTAGTATATTTACAGGGTTGTGCCACCATCACCATAATCTCATTTTAGAACATTTCATCATTTCAAAAGAAGCCTTGCACTGACTGATTGGGTATCATTCCCTATTCCCCCCCCAACAAGCCTTCTCATGACTGATCATTTTATCTAAAATTATTTCTTATGTGTTTCTAGAAAGATAGGAACTATTATTAAAATACATAACAATAATATCATTGTCACACAAAAATTGTTTAAACAATTTAATGTCAAAGATAAAATTAGTGGTCACATTTTCCTAATTACAATTTTTCCAGTTCGTTTGCTTAAATCAGGATCCAAGTAAAATCCTTAAATTGCACATTGCAATTGCTTGATATATCTGTTAGAGTTCTTTTAATCTATAGGTAATCTCTCTAATTCACTCTTTTTTTCTTACAAATTTTTGTCGAAGAAACTAGATTATTTGTTCTATGAAGATTCATGGGGTCTGGAATTTTCTGATTCTATTATTGTGTCCTTGTTAGCCCTGCTTCACTGTCCCCTATATTTCCTATAAATTGTTAGTTGGATCTGGGATCTTAATCATATTTAAATATTGATTGTTTGTATAGATAAGACTACATCAGAAGAGGAAGTATTGTTTCAAACTTCTGTTTGCGCCCTGGCTGGTGTGGCTCAGTGGACTGAGCGTCAGCCTGTGAACCAAAGGGTCGCTGGTTTTGATTCCCCAGTCAGGGCACACGCCTTGGTGCCTGCCAGGTCCCCAGTAGGGGGCGTGTGAAAGGCAACCACACACTGATCTTTCTCTCCCTCTTTTTCTCCTTCCCTGCCCCTCTGTCTAAAAATAAAATAAAAAAAACAAAAACAAAAAAAGTTTCCATTTAAATTTTCTTTTATTGTGAAATATGTCATACAGCAGTATATAAAGCTAATTATATAGTTTAAAGACTAATAATAAAATGAATATCCAGCCCCCATCACTGGGGTTAAAAAAACAGAGCTTTGTCAGTGCCTTAGATTCCTGTTTTCCTGCTCTAATTACATCTCCTTCTGATTCCACCCCATTCTAGAGGGAAGAACTATCCTGAGCTTTGTGATAATTATTCCTTCACTTTCTTTATGCCCCTTATGAATATCTTCCTAAAGAGAATATTGTTTGGTTTTGCCTTTACTTCTATTATTCTATGACTTGCTCTTTGCCCCTTCCACATTGTTTTTGAGATCCATGTTGTTTTAGTTAACTGTAGCCCATTGATTGTCACTGCTATATAGAATTTCGTTATATGAATATGCTACAGTTTATTCTTGGTTAGTGGCCATTTATTGTCCCTGATTTTTTGATATTATAAACGATGATGGTATGAACACTCTGGTACATATGTCAGAGTTTCTCTAAGGTGCATAAATATCTAGGGGTGAAACTTCTGTGTGTAAGGTATGCACATGTCTAATTTTTAAGTAATGTCAAATTATTTTTCAAAGTCAAATTGACTATTTTGAAAGCCATTTGACATTTCAATGTCAAATGAGAATTACTCACAGTCCTGAATCCTTGATAACACTTGGTGTTGTAAGATTTTGACAATTGGTGGGTTCAGACTATTAATTAAAAAAGTGAAATTGTATTATATGGTTGGTATTTCAACTGAATTCATAGGACTCCTATTCAAATATTTCCTTGCTTGACTCTTATTTTAAGAAAAATATAAAGGTTTGTATTTTTTTTAAATGCCATGAAAGCACTTCACCTATAGTTGCCATTGAAAACATATCACAATTTATGAAGGGAGATATTTGTGTAATTTAGATGCTGGAGAGGTGTTCATAAAATGAATGGCCACTTACTCATGGCTATGTAGTGACTAAGCTTCATGAGGGTAAGAATCTAGATAAAATATATCATTTGTAGCGCTAAGGCAAGATGTTCCATTCAATCCACAAACAAATTTACTCTTCTCTCTTCTGATGTTTCTTCCATCTTATTCCTTCTGGTTGCTTCCTGTACCTTTTAGTAGCTTATTTTTTTTATAATAGCCATCATTAATATCATGACCTCTGGAAACAAAATTTTACACTTGGGTGTTCATAACTAGCTGTGCAATCTAGGGCTCTAGGTGATGTAAGGCTACCTTCCTTAGAATGTTGCCATGAGGAATAAATTAGGTACCACAATAGGCTTGACTCTTGGCACACTTCAAAGAATGATTGGCACTATCTCAACTTCTAAATGGTAACCTATACCTCATACTCCAAAATTTTTCAGTCCATAAAATTTGCTTTTTCTAGAATTATTTTTCTCCATCAATTTCCAGGGGAAGCCATTCCTAGTTTCTCCCGTTTTACCATCGCTTCACAGAGATTTCTGCAAAAGCAGCAATAGCTTCATGATTTTGTCCTTGAACAGTGCCTCACCCAAGCTGATATTTTGCAAACTTAAAATCATCAGCTTTTCTTTTTTTTTTTAAGCTTGCAATAATCAAGCTATAACTGAAAGGTAATGCATTTAGATCTGGGCAATTGGAAGTCTCACTGGCTCATGTTTCTTCCCATCACCAGCCTGCTTCATGTCTCACTTAACTCATGCCTCTTCCTCTAGCTCTTACCTAAGATAGACATTTAAATTTTTAAAAACTTTTAATTGTGGTAAAATGCACATTACATGGAATCTACCACCTTAACCATTCAAAGTATACAGTTCAATAGTGTTACCTACATGCACATTGTTTCACAACCATCACCGCCACCAGAACTCTTTTCATCCTGCCAAACTGAATCTCTGTCCTCATTAAACAACTACTCTCTATTCTCCCTCTGCCAGCCACTGGAAACCACCATTCTACTTTCCATCTCTATGAATTTGACTACATTAGGTGTCCCATATAAGTAGAATCATACGATTTTTTTGTTTTTGTGACTGGCTTACTTCACTTAGTATGTTCTCGAGGTTCATTTATTGTTATAGCATGTCAGAATTTCCTCCCCTTTTTAAGGATGCATAATGTTCCATTACATGTAGCTACCACATTTTGTTTATCCATTCATTCAGTTTTGTTTATCCACTTATCTCTGGATGGACATCTGGGTTGCTTGCATATTTCAGCTATTGTAAATAATGTTGCTATGAATATAGGTGTGCAAATATTATAACTCTTCATGACTCTGCTTTTAATTCTTTTGGGTATATACACAGAAGTGGAACTGCTGGATCATATGGCAGTTTTTAAAAAAATTTTTTGAGAAGCTGCTGTACCATTTTCCATAGCGGCTTAGTACACACTTTTAAATAAGTTTCTGTCATGCTTCGGGGCAGGGGGTACTATTTTACTGTCGACTACAGCCAAGTAAAAGGATTGTATTTCCAACAATGAGCACTATCAATTATCATACTTTATTAGCAAATTATTAAAAGCATAGAATTTCTAGAATTTAGGCACACGATACAAACCATTTGGTCCATTCACCTCATTTGAAGGTAAGTCAAGTGGGAGGTGGAAAAGACATGGTTTGTGAAGGTCAATGCGCTAGTTAACTGAAGAGTCAGAACTGGCATCCAGGGCTTTCCAAACTTCAACTTACTGCAAATAAAATAATTTTCAAGTTGAAATATTATACAATGAAGAAAAAGCATTATGGAGTGCATAATTCAAAACAACCTCTGGGATGCACTGTGTTTTGCTTTTGTTTCTTTAGCTGGTTCTCAGCCTCCCGAACTGCCTAGATTGACAGTGAAACCGAGCTTGTTTTTCTTGCTGCCACTGCTGACCAGGTCCGGCATTGTAGAAAATGGTGGGGAAGACAAAGAAGAACAGTGGTCAGTCAGGATCCACTGAGCGTGGACCGCAACCCTCTGCTATCCTTCGCGCTGGCCAGGGCCGCAGGTGTAGCGCAGATTTAGCTCCCATTCTGGGGCCTCAAGGTCCCCCGCGCGCAAGGAGGGCGCTTTCTGGCTCTCGGATGTCCTCACGCTCCTGCATCCAAACGATGGTGTTCAGGGACTCCCGGGAGCAAGTCAACTCTTGCCGAACCTCCTCCCCATCCAGAGCCGCTGAGCCCATGAGACTGCCCTGGTGGCGCGGTGCCCAATCCCCGCTGTCACTGCCCTGGAGCCCCAGGCGCCGCGG
The DNA here is from genome assembly GCA_004026545.1 of Mormoops blainvillei. Classification (NCBI taxonomy): domain Eukaryota; kingdom Metazoa; phylum Chordata; class Mammalia; order Chiroptera; family Mormoopidae; genus Mormoops; species Mormoops blainvillei. The sequence continues at coordinate 246,146 of PVJD01001404.1, read as the reverse complement.
AGCGCAGGGTGCGGACACAAGGGCACGTGGGCTCTGCCGCTGCGCTGCGCCAGGCACCCGCTCCGGGCTCGGCCCAACCTCTGCGCGCCCGCCTCGGCCCCTGCCAGTGCTGAGACAGATCCAGCCCCCTTCCACTTTGCACCAGTCCGAGGGAATTTGCGGTCGGTGACGCGCATCCTTAAACGAGTCACCTGCAGCGCGGGGCGCGCCTCTCTGGGCAGCATCACAGGGCTGGGCCGGAGCGGCCTGGGGACCCCGGGCTCCGGAGGCCATGCCGGCGTTGGCGCGCCTCGGTGGTCGGCTGCCGCTGCTCGGTAAGGCCCTGCTTGCCCGCTTGCAGCCCCTGCAGCCCCCCGCGGGGCCGCAGCCCCTAGCCCGCACAGTGGCCAGCTTTCGCCTCCCTGCGCCTTTCCTGGCTCCCGCGCCCCTCCCCTCTGTCGCGCTCTTGGGACTCGCCCGGTACTGGCCAGAGGACCCCACCCTACCCACCTCATGTCCTCCTGCCTTCTCTCTAAAGTCGCTGACCCGCTCGGGCCCCCCGAACCGCGGCCCGGACTCCGCGGGCAGCCTCGCTGAGGATCTGCCCGGGGCCGGGCCGGCCCCACCGCCTGCGCTCCCTCCCGCCGCCCGCTCTAGCCGCGCGCGCTCAGGTGCTGGGCCCTCCGCCCGCCGTCTGTCGCTTCGAGGGTGGCGCCAGGTGGCTCCGGACCTTGCCGGGACCGACACTGGGTACTGTAGGTTCCTGGATGGCATCTTTAACTCTTTTGGGGTTTTTACGTATGGAGTGAACCCTGGCAAATTCGCCCGCGTTCTCCCCCAAAGCGAGTCATTCTGAATAACGAGCCCTACCCTCGCCGAATTTTGGTTGGATTAACGAATAAGTTACTTTGGGAATATTATGCAAACAAGATGTATATATTAAAACACTAGCTGCCCCTTCCTTCTCTTTAATTTTTATTCTGGCATTAAACCCTTAGGGAGTTTTCAAGGACTCGGCCGAAAAACAAAACAAGAAAACCACCAAAAAACCCCAAATGCCAAAACCCAAAGCAAAACAAAAAAACCCAACCTATTCGATGCTTTAATCTGTTTGAAAAGATGGGAGGGTTGACTCAAGTTTCGGGTGAAGGAGACACAGCTCTGGGAACCCTGGAGCCTCAGGTCCGGGTCCTCGTTCTGCAACCTTGGAATTGGCAGTCGCTGCTCCCAAATTCTAAGATTCTAACATGAAGTCTCTGTGCAGGAATTATGTCCTATAGTTTTGTTACAAATCATTTAGAATAACAGTAAGAAACGTAACATAAGGGGCAAATGAGTGGGAAAACAAAGAGTTACATTTCTTAAACATTTTCACTAACTGGTAAATGTGTACATTTGAAATGTTTAGTACAATATGTTTTTCAGTCTATGAATACAAAAAGTTAGCTTTCTGTTAAGTATGACACTAATGAGTTTTTCAGTGGCATATAAAGGTTTTTGAAAAGTATGAAGATTAGTATTTGCAGCTATATTTAGTCTGTATTGAGTTCTTTATTTAGGAAAGAGCCCCCAAATTTGTACATCTCCGCAGATTTTTGTAAATGAGGTATAATTCTCATGTAGCAAATATGCACAAGTTTTAACAGTACAACTCCATTAGCTTTTATATATGTTATCTACCCACATAATCATTATTGGATCAAGATAGAGAGCAATTCTAGCTCAGCCATGTCTCAGTCACTACCCTGCAAAGGTAACCACTATTTTAACTTCTAATATCATCATTTCACCTGGTTTTGAACTTCATGTAAACCAGATTATCATTGTATACTCTTTTATGCAAGCTTCTTTCATTCAATATTGTGATATTTCCTTCAATATTCAAAGATTCAACTTTGTCCTCAGTAGCAATGGTCATTTTTAAAAAATTGCTTGGTGCTATTCTTTAGTATGAATTTACTGTGCAATTTTGTTTATCCATTCTATTGTTGAAGAACATGTAGGTTTTCAATTTTGTGTACTGTGAATAATACTGCTGTGAACATTTTAAAACATGTTTTTGTTGTACACAGCACCTATTTCTCCTAGGATGATACCCGCCAGCAGAATTCCTGGATTATAGGGGAAGGCATATATTCAGTTTTGCTAGATACTATCCAACAGTTTTCCATAGTGGTCATGCCAGTTTACATTTCTACTAGCAGCATATGGGAGTTCCAGTTCCTCACATCTCTGCCAACACTCAATATTACAGATTTTCTTGAATAAAGAAGCACAAAGTGAGAAGCTAAAAAGCGAGGGCCTTAAAATGTTTAAAAAGCTTTAAATTCCTTGAATTATAAGATGCAACCCCCATCTTCCTTATATTGTAAACTCTACCTTTTATGAATAATGATGACATTTTCTAAGTAGTGTTTAAAGAATGGAATGGCACTCACCATGGCTTAACTTTATTGTGTGCTGATACTGGATAAGAAGGGGAGAAATTCAACATTTCAATAACTATGATATGATTTCTTTCACTAGTGTCAGAAAACTCATACTCAGAGCCTTGAATTACACATTTTAGTTGCCATCCTTTGTCCTTGTTGCTTATCTTTGTTTACTTGCCTTCTTGTGAGCTGCTAGCCTAAGGGGGAGTCTGATTCCAGAGGAGATAGAAGGAAGAGATACTAGGCCAAGATCCATTTGGATTGGATAAGACACCAGACTTGGTGACCTTATATTAAGGTCCTTTCAACTGTAAAAGTCTAGTTTGAATTGGTGCCTTCATACATGTTTAGATGGCTATTCGTTTCTCCCTAGGTACTTCACATCTGGCTATAGTAAATGATCCTCTTAAATTTAATTGTGAACTTGCCTTCCATAGAGAATGGCTCTTTTTATAACTTAAAAGACACTTTTAGTAACTCTTAGGGATCAGTAAATATTTTGTTATTGTTGTTCTTGAATTCTGTTATTTAACTGAAAACAGCCAGGTAATGAGATAGTAAATGTGAAGGAGGACCACTTTTAAATCCCAGGGAAGAATTCAGATAAGAAAGATGAGGCAGAAGCATGCATAAGACAGAAATTTCTCTTTGACAAGTTTATATTAAAAACCCATTCCTGTGCTAGGCACAAGGAATGTGCCTAGGTACAGGCTAGGTACAGAGATGAAAGGGAGGGGAAAAGGGGAGCTTACGTAGAAATAATGAATTCCATTCTATTTAAGTAAATGCATGGACATTGCCTATCCCTAGGAAAAGCATTTGGGCCTGTAGCTTGCTTTTAGTTAGTTCAACCTTCCAACACAGTTCTTGTGATCAGTCTATAGCCATAGATGAAAAATAGCATGCTTCAGTGAAGGAGGTTTCAACCAGGTCAGAACAGGAATCCAGGTTTCTTGTCCCCTAAAACTACATTAACATATCCTTGTTCAGTGGGGACTATAGTTAATGGTTATGGGAAAGAAACTACTCTTCCATTTCTAATGAAACAAATGGACCCTCCTCCAGAATTAAGTATGACCATCTTTTAGCTTTGGGGACAAAGTTTCCAAATGCTTCTTTGAACAAATTTGTTGATGACATTTTATTCCCAGAGAGCATTTCTGCTGATTTGAGAAGCCCACAGGATGGCTCAGCCTTATTACTTTCTGCGCAGTTCTTGTCCCTCTTATCTTGTTATTCTCTAATGAAACTCAGAAAGCATGTGACAGAAGCCCTTACATTCAGTGTTGAAGATTACTATCTTGCTGACTCCTCAAATACCCACCAGATATTGCCTTAACTTTTGGGTCAAGATTCTGATTTGACAAAAAGCAAATAATCTCAAATGTATTGTATTTTATCATTTTTCTTGATGTTGAAAGGGATCATGCAGAGAATAGGGGTAAGAGGAGTAAGACATTGGAGAGGAGATATTGAGGGGCTTAAAATTAGTTTTGCCTACTTTATAATTTAATTTGCCCAGTGTTGTCGTGCCTTTGTGCTGTATCCTTCATTCACTCTGAAATAGCAAACTCTTATGAATCTCACAGTAGGTAGTTTGTTTGAGTAGAGCTTTTGGTTTTCATCAGGTGACTTTGTGATCTTGAGATTTTTACCCTGACTTCCAAAAAAATCTTTCACCACTTCTCAGTTAGATAGCCACAGTTATGTGGCCAAAGTTCTTTCTGTCTTTTTGGGTTCTATGAGCTTTACATGTAGGTGATTTCATCACCTTTGGTTGATACCTTCTATAGGTGTATCATTAGTGGTCCTCAAGGGATGAACGCTTTGGTTGTACTTGCTGATGGTCGTTAATTTGAATCATGCAGTTCTGTTCTATGGGTACCGACACATGTGGAGGAAATTTAAAAATAATATAAAGTACACACACAGTGTTCTTTTGTGGCTAGAAGAATTGCATAAGACCCTAAAAGAGGAACTATTGTTATTTTTTAGGTTAAACAGTAAAAATATTTTTTCACTGCTGTCATTATAAGTCAATTGGTAGCCAAGAATCCTCCATAAAATTATTTACAATCCCCACTAAAAAAGGATATTATTATTTCTTTAAACTGTTATCTTTTGGTTATAAGATATCCATTAAATTCAGTCTTCAAATGCTTTGCCATTTGAGTTCAGATTTTCCTAATGTGAGGGATTCTGTTTTTGGAGGGATGCAGGTAGGACTGACAACATGGGGATTTCTCTGCACTGAAGTTCCTCATTCGTAAATTAAAAAGAGAGAGAGAGAGAGAGAGAGAGAGAGATAAGCAGTATCTTAGTCTTTCATCAGATAGTACCTATAAGGCACAGCTGCATTCCTCTTCAGGCAGATGCTTTGCATAAAGAAAAATGTAGAAAATCTGGAGAAATCAACAGTATTTAGAGTCAAACGATTTTCCTTCTTCCATTTTTAGACACTTGGAGCATCAACTATGTCCAGGACTTGTGTTAAGTGTCACGTAGAACTGGTTTCTTCCCTCCAAGAATTCACAGTCTAATGGGGGTGTCTGTGGGAAGGGGTCAGGAATATAAAGGGAAAATGGCAGTGCAATTTTAAATATATGCACAGAGGTGGAGCCTCTGACCCAGACTAGGAAAATAAGGCAAAGCTTCCAAGAGGTGACACGGAAGCCAGCACTAGAAAGCTAAGAGTTGACAGTGAAAAGAGAGGATAAGGAGATTCCAGGCAAATAGGACAGCAAAGAGAAAAATACAGAGGTAAGAAAGAAACATGAAATAGACAGAAAACTGTAATTCCCTTCCAGGGTTGCTGGGACACAATGTATAGGGTCTCCAGAAATAGAGTAGCTATCATTTACAAAGTGTGACTCAGAAAATTGCCTGAAGACTGTTCAATGGTTAGCTTTTTAAAGAATTCAGGATCGCCAGAGGCTCAGGCCATCATTTGTGAGGAGTGTTGTGGTGACGTGAGAAGGAACTTGGACTTTAGCACGTAGACCAAGAGTCTCTGGATGGAATTCGGTGGTGCATTGTATCCCTCAGGCTGTGTGTGTATCTGTGTACACATGGTATTATTCTGGAAAGAAGAAACCAACGAATGCATAAATAAGTAGAACAACAAAGTGATACTTGTTTTTCTCTCTCCCTCTCTAAAAAAATCAATCAATAAAAAAATTTTTTTAAAGAATTTTTATAGAGCTTAATCTGTAGCCCCCGGCTCCTTTACTGTGGTAGGTGGTGGGGCTAAAACTCCCACTTTCTTATTACTTGGTCTTTCTGGTGACCAGCCCCATCTTAAGGCTATCTAGGGGCCCCACCCTAAGTCACCTCATTAGCATAAACTCAGCAGGGCTGATAAGGGGCCCCTTATGAATATCAAAAGACACTTCTATCACTCAGGAAATTCCAAGGGTTTTGGGAGCTTTGTGCCAGGAACCAGGACTGAGACCAAATGTACCACACTAACCTACTGCTCTTTTTTACTAGAGGAGGAAAATGGGTCCCAAAGAGGTTAAATGACTTGCTGAAATTCAAAATTTTCAACGTGGATAACCCAAGAGGCACTTGGGACTCAGGTCTCCATGTCTTATCCACTTATCTTTATATTTACCTCACAGAAGACTTGGCTGAGAGGATTTGTAAATGAAGTGCCCTGACTTTCTGTGATTTGTTTTATAATGCCTAAATCCATCACTGTTCTCAGTGGAGTAGATTTTACTTTTACCTGAAATTTTATTTTAAATTCGTGCCGAATATTTTTCTCCATCCCCTCCACCCCACCCCGGTCCTGCCCCTTTAAAGCAGATGACTAGATGAGTTCAGGAGTGCTTTTCCAATACTTCAGTTGTCTTCCTTGTTCAGAATGGGTTTAGAACTGGACTCTGGGAAGTGCCACTAGGGGTTGGGAATGGATTCTCAGGAAGACCTAACTATCAATCACTGGTGGTGAACTCTTCCTTTGACTTTCTTAAAAAGCAGGTTTATTGAGGTACAATTTTCATATAGCAAGTTTCAGCCTTTTCAGTTTATGATTCCATGCATTTAACTAACACAGACAGTCACATAACTACCACCAGTAGCAATATACAGAACATTTCCATTTTCCCCCAAACTTCCCTTTTGCCCGTTTCTAGTCAACCCCAGTGCCTACCCCAACCCCTGACTACCTGTAGTCTCTTTTCTGTCCTTATCACTTTTCATTTTCCAGAATGTCTGTAAGTGAAATTTAACAATGTGTAGCCTTTTGGGTATGTTTCTTTTACATAGCACAATTATTTGAGATTTCCTGGTGTTATGTATATCAGTATATTTTACGTGAGTCAATATATTTTACATTTCTATTGCTGAGTAGTATTCCATTGTATGGATGTTTATCCATTAACCAGCCAATGTTCATTCGTTTGCTTCTAGTTTCTGGCAGTTATGAATAAAGCAGCTGTAAATATTTGAATATAGGCCTGGTGCAAGCATGGATTTTAATTTTTCTTGAATAAATACCCAGGAATGATGTTGTATTACTGGATTGGATGCCAGTCTTTCAGAATGATTGTACCACTTTTCACTTGCAAGAACAATGTGTGATAGTTTTAGTTACTCAGCATCGTCAGCACTTGGTATGGTCAGTTTTTTGGTTTTGTTTTTTAATCATTCTAAAAGTGGGGTAGCAATGTCATTGTGGTTTTAATTTGCATTTCCCTAATGACTAATGATGTTGATCATCATTTTGTGTGTTTAATTGCCATCCTATATATTTTTAAATTTTTTTTTTTTTTTTTTTTTTTAGAGAGGGGAAGGGAGGGAGAAAGAGAGGGAGAGAAACATCCCTCTGTTGCCTCTCCCACCACCCCAACTGGGGACCTGACCCAGAACTCAGGCATATGCCCTGACCTGGAATCAAACCTGTGTCCTTTCAGTTCACAGGTTGGCACTCAATACACTAAGCCACACCAGCCATGGTGCCATTCTGTACTTTGGTGAAGTGTTTCCTAAAATCTTTTGCCCATTAAAAAAAGAAATTAGGATGTTTGTTTTCTTATTATTAGTTTTTTGTGTATACTAGAGACAAGACCTTTATCAAATAGGTGTTTTGAAAATATTTTCTCCCAATCTATGACTTGCCTTCTCAATTTTTAAATAGTCTCTTTTGAAGAGCATAAATTATTAATTTTGATGAAACCCACTGGTGGAAAAAACAATTAGCTCTAGGCTAAGCACTACTCTGGTCCCACCCAAAAGCTTAAACACCAAAAACAAAGTGTTTACAATGAACTTAACTGAATCTCAGAGAAAAAGTTCAAGAATATTTAACAGAATACAAAATGTCTGGCACCAGGTAAAATTCACCATGCAGTGTAGAACACGGTGACTATAATTATGAATATTCTGTTATATATTTGAAAGTTGCTAAGAGTAGATCTTAAAAGTTCTCATCACAAGAAAAGAATTGTAATTATGTGAGGTGATGGATGTTAATTAAACTTATTGTGTAACCATGTCGCAAATATACATCAAATCATTATGTTTTACATACCTTAACCTTGTACAATGTTACATGTTGATAATATCTCCATAAAACTAGGAGGGAGGACTCTCAAAACTCAATCATAAGAAAATAAATAACCCAATTTTGCCCTGGCTTGTATGGCTCAGTGGATTGAGCACCAACCTATGAACCGAAGGGTTGCTGGTTCGTTTCCCAGTCAGGGCACATGCCTGGGTTGTGGGCCAGGTCCCCAGTAGGGGGTGCTCAAGAGGCAACCACACATTGATATTTCTCTCCCTCTCTTTCTCTCTCCCTTCCTCCCTCTCTAAAAATCAATACAACCTTAAAAAAAAGAAAAGAAACAACCCAATTTAAATGGACTTGATTTGGGTAAAACATGTGAACAGACACACTATGAAAGAATATATAGGATGTCATGTAAGCACCTGAAAAGATGTTTCACACTATTAGTAGAAAACTGCAAATTAAAACCACAATGAGATATAATATACCTATTAGAATGGCTAAAATTAAAAATTCTCATTATACCAAGTGTTGGGGAGGATATGGTACCACTGGAATTTTAAGAAGCTGATAATTAAAATAGAAAATGATACAACCTTCTTGGAGAACAGTTTGGTACGTTCTTAAAAAGTTGTAAGACACCTCACATATGACTTAGGTATTCTACTCCTTGGTATTTACTCAAGAAAAATGAAAGCATATGTCCATACTGAGACTTTTATACCGATGTTCATAGAAGCTTTATTAGTAAGACCCCCAAAATAGAAACAATCCAAATTCTATCCACAGGTGAATGAATTAAAATATTGTGTTATGTCTGAATAATAGACTACTACTTAGCAATTGAAAGGAATGAGCTGCTGATTATATACTACAATATGGACCAAGCTCAAAAACAAAACAAAGCGAAACAGAATGAAAGAAGCCAGGCACCCCTCCAAAAAAAAAGTGCTCATACTATATGATTTCATCTGTATGAAATTGTAGAAATTGAAACTAATCTATAGTGACCGAAAGGAGATGGGATGTTGCTTGGGCATGAGTGAGCAGGGTGGGTAGGAGAGAGGGATTGCAAAGAGGCATGTGGAAACTTTTTGGGGTGATGTCTGAGTTCACTATTTCGACTGTGGTTACAGTTTAACAGATATATGTGCTCGTGTGTATTTATGTCAAAACTAATCAAATTATGCACTTTAAATATGCTCAATTTATTGTATGTCGGTTATACTGAATACAACTTTTTAAAAAGTGTGGGGAGAAAAAAAGTATTTGGGAATAAAGTAGGAAAGTATCATAAACTTTCCTTCCTTCCTTCCTTCCTTCCTTCCTTCCTTCCTTCCTTCCTTCCTTCCTTCCTTCCTTCCTTCTTTCTTTTCTTTCTTTCTTTCTTTCTTTCTTTCTTTCTTTCTTTCTTTCTTTCTTTCTTTCTTCCTTTCTTCCTTTCTTCCTTTCTTCCTTTCTTCCTTTCTTCCTTTCTTCCTTTCTTCCTTTCTTCCTTTCTCCCTCTCTCTCTCTCACTCTCTTTCTCTTCTCTCTCTCTCTTCCCTTGCCCTTGCAGTTGTGCTCATTTACTTTCCTTTAAAAGACTAGGAGTTACCTTAAGAGAAATAAAAATGCGTAATGACTAAGTGCTAATGTGATTGTAGTAAAATTATTACATTCTCCCCTTCTGTGTCACAACATAAAATGGTATAGCACCTTTGGAAAACAAGAAGGCAATGCATATGAAGAACCTTTAAATATATTTGTATCCTTTGATCCACTAATTCCTCTTCTGGAAATTCGTACTAAGGAAATAATATTTTAAAAGTGAAAGGCTAAGTGAATATTTTAAAAGGCAGGGGAAAACAGTCAGATGCAAGCAAGGGAACGACTGGGTCGTTTTATATCCACTAAAGGAATGCAAATCAATTATATATATCATCATAAGAAATGTTTGTATTGTGTTTAAATCAGAATATAAAATGATTTCTACTTTATTAATACAATTAATTGAAAACTATATATACAGATAGGAAAGGTTCTAGAGAAATAAAAATGGTTCATTTGTTACGATGTCAGGATTTAGAGTGAATTTTTACTCCTAGTCCCACTAATACTGGTATAATGTGGATTCTTTAAAATAAAAGAAAATAATAAAGACAGATGATAACAAACCAATAAATATACCTTAATATATAGTTCCCATAGCTGAAATACTGATATTTTAAAGCAGATTACAAGGTACAAAGGTGGTTGAACACATACACTTGCCTCTTGTCTACCAACAGTCCACTCAAATGACAGTAAAAAAAAAAAGACATAAACATAACATGACAAAGATACTAGAGATGGAGAAAATAACATTTTGAAAGCTTTAAAGCACATGAAGAAAGCTGAATCATAAGGTGGGATTGAGAAAGCTGCGAAGCAGCCTGATTTTCATTGCAGGACCCCGGAAGAGTATAAATTGCCAGCACCAGGTCCCACAGTGTAGGTAGCAGGCAAGAGAGAGGAGGGCTCTTTCTGGGGAAGCTGACCAGCCCATGAGAAAAACTGAATATAACCATAGGGAGAAGATCAGGCTGCAGGTCAAACCATGTGCACGGAGCTTACACAATAATTTTGTGCTTCATTCTTACACATGAGCAAACTGTCAAGGATCATCACTCACTTGGGAAAAACATCAGTATAATTGGAGAATGGAAGTGAAAGAGAAAGAAAGAATCAAAGAAATAATTCAAAGAAAACTTCTCTAAAGAGAACAATATGAGTTTCTAGATTGAAAAGGCCCACTGAATATCTAACATTGTGGGTGAATATAAACTAAAAGAAACACATGCTTTTGAAAGTTTTAGTGCACCAAGATCCTACCAGCATCTGTAAAGAAGAAGAAATGGTTTGTATACAAACAGTCAGCTCCTCAGTTGACCAGTCTCATTTCAAGTGCTTAATAGCCACATGTAGCTAAGGACAACCACATTGAACAGCACAGATAAAGAGTGTTTCCTTTGCTGCAGAGCATTCTATTGAACAGCGCTGATCCAAGTACCTCTGCTCCTGATTTATAGTTAAGACTTGCCCTTTATGAAATTATATTTCCTGCTGGCCACATTTCCTTGATTACCTTTTGTTGGGTCATTTTGTTGCAAGATGAGTACGTAATTTTCTTTTTAAGGTGTGCATGTATCAACATCATTTTTTTATCTTGTTTTACAGTTGTTTTTTCAGCAGTGATATTTGAGACTATTACAAATCAAGATCTGCCTGTGATCAAGTGTGTTTTAATCAATCATAAGAACAATGATTCATCAATGGGGATAACATCATCGTATCCCACGGTAAAGTAATATTAATGTTATAAGTTTAGCTACTTTCTCTGGAAACTATTGAGACCTACCACGGCTGTATGGGCCTTCCTTTTTATGTATTGGAGTATATTATGTACTTATATCTGCTGCATATGAGCATCTATATTCATTGCTACCTGGCACTTCATTCCATCAAGTCATGTTTTCTTTGAGTTTGGTTTCAGGAAGGACACTGATACTCAGCATGAATAAGTAACAGGAATTTCCCTTTCCCCTTAAACAGAATCCAGATTTCTCTCTCAAGTCTGAGTCCCCAAATTCTAAGTACCTCCTGGATATAGATAAATAAACTTTCCATTTACTTATTAAAATTCACCTCCATAATTCATTCCATTTCTATTTCCCCAAACCTGCTCCCATATAATTGGATTTAATTGAATTTTATGTATGACCCTTTCTTGTTCCCAGGCTTGAAAGCTCAGGGCCATTTTGGAGTACTTACTCCTATCTTTTGCCTTCACATTCGCTCAGTTATCAAGCCTCGTCAATTTCCATTTTTTACTAGTTCTCATCTAACACTTCAGATTCTCTAGTTTTACTGTCACTTCCCTACTTCAAGCCCTCATTAACTCTGTCATAATCACAGTAATATCCTACGTGACTTCTTCCTTCTGCAGTCCATCTCAGATGGGCTGTCAGACTCTCTTCTTCTTGAAGCACAGCTCCATCCTTCGCTGCCTGCCATGAGACCTGCAGTGACCTCACTTAGACTGACACGCAGATTGCTTCATAATTTGGTTCTGGCTCCTTCAGATTCCAACCTCTATTTGCATTACTCTTCTTTTTACTATTCATCTAACATAGCCTAGGAATTTACACAAATAAAGGAAGCTTAAATAATAGAGAACTGAGAATATTAGAAGTCTATATGCAATAAAAAACAAGCCTAAATTAGCCAATTCTGTGGACATTTCCAGGTAAGGATTTATACAAATAGATAGTCACTATTTTCTTTTGCATAGATGAACATATAAACATATGACATGATAACCAATGTGCCCCACCAAATCGGAGATATTAGAAATATTCTAAAATTTTTGAATCAGTGTGAAATAGGTTTTAATGACAACATTCTATATGAATGAAAACACCTAATTTACTGCATAATTCTTTTTTATGCCAGAAACATGGTTGGTTTGAATTTTTTAATCACTATTGGTACGATAACACATTGGCATATTGACTTTTTTTGCATACATATATTTCAGTACAAAAAATTAATATTATTTCTATAGTGTTTTAAACTTTTGGTGTCTTTTCAATATCAGAAAATAAATGCACACATTTAAGGATTTTCTTATGAAACACAATCTTTTTGGTAAACTTTTTATTTTATTTATTTTCAGAGAGAGGGGAAGGGAGGAAGAAAGAGGCAGAGAAACATCGATTGGTTACCTCTTGAACACCCCCAGCTGGGGACCTGGCCCACAACCCAGGCATGTGCCCTGACTGGAATTGGACTGGTGACCTTTTGGTTTGGTGACCTTTTGGTCTGGCAACCTTTTAGTTCACAGGCCAGGGCTCAATCCACTGAGCCACACTAGCTGAGGCTAAAACACAATCTTAAAAGAAATGAGTGATGATTGGCCTTGGTTCCTAGTATTGAACCCTGCATTATTTTTTTCATGTAGTACAAATTATATCCTTACACAATATTCAGTGTTATATTAAGACCCAATAGTTCTTAAATAGCATTAAACAAACAACCATAGGAATTCTAACTGTGGCAAAGGTGAACATTCCTCATCATGCACGTTCATTTCCTTGAAGCCGAAGCTGCTGCATTTGGGCATTTCTGCACTTCAATGTGGACTAGATTGTTAGGGTGTCTGTGGCTTTTCATTCATTCATTCATTCATTCATTCATTTTTTTTTTTAATCTTGTATTTTTTTTCCCCTTTACCATTTAATCCCCTTATACTCTTCTCCCTCCAGCAAACACCACACGGTTACCCATGTCCATGAATCCTTTTTCCTTTTTCCCAATCCCTTCACCCACCCTTAAATTCCAACCCCTCCCCCCAATAGCTGTCATCCGGCTCTCCATCTGTCTGTCCCCATTTTCCATATTAGTTCAGTTTGTTCATTAGATTCTACATATGAGCGAAATCATACGGTGTTTGTCTTTCTCTGACTGGCTTATTTCACTTAGCATAATGTTCTTCAGGTCCATCCATGCTATTGCAAAGGGTAAAATTCTCTTCATTTTCATGGTTGGTAGTATTCCATTGTGTTAATGTCCCATAGTTGTTTTATCTACTCGTCTACTGATGGTCACTTGGGCTACTTCCATATCTTGGCTATTGTAAGTAACGCTGCAATGAACACAGGGGTACTTATGTTCTTTTGAATTAGTGTTTTCAGTTTCTTCGGGTATATCCCAGAAGTGGGATCGCTGAGTCAAAAGGCAGACCCATTTTTAATTTTTTGAGGTATCTCCATACTGCTTTCCACAGGGGCTACACCAGTCTGCATTCCCACCAACTTTGCAGAAGAGTTTCCCTTTCTCCACATCTTCACCAGCACTTGTTGTTTGTTGATTTGTTGGTGATGGCCATTCTGACAGGTGTGAGATGGTATCTCATTGTGGTTTTAATTTGCATTTCTCTGATGATTAGCGAAATTGAGCATCTTTTCATATATCTATTGGCCATCTGTATGTCCTACTAGGAGAAGTGTCTATTCAGGTACTTTGCCCATTTTTAAATTGGATTGTTTGTTTGGTGTTGAGTTTTGTAAGTACTTTATAAATTTTGGATATTAACCTCTTATCAGATATATAAGTGAATATGTTCTCCCTTTCTGTGGGTTGTCTTTTGTTTTGTTGATGATTTCCTTTGCCGTGCAACAACTTTTTAGTTTGATGTAGTTACATTTGCTTATTTTTTCTTTTGTTTCCCTTGCCTGGGGAGATATACTTGATAAAAAATTGCTACAAGCAATGTCCGAGATTTTGCTGCCTATGTTTTCTTCTAGGATTTTTATGGTTTGGGGTCTAACATTTAAGTCTTTGATCCATTTTGAATTTATTCTTTTGTGTGGCATAAGAAGGTGGTCAAATGTCATTTTTCTGCACATATCTGTCCAATTTCCCAACCATTTATTGAATTAACTGTCTTTAGCCCATTGCATGTGCTTGGTTCCTCTGTTGAATATTAATTGACTATAAAGGTGTGGGTTTATTTCTGGGCTTTCTATTCTGTTCCTTTGATCTATGTGTCTCTTTTTTGCCAGTACCATGCTGTTTTGATTACTGTGACCTTGTAGTACAGTTTGACATTAGGCAGCGTGACTCCTCCAGCTTTGTTCTTCTTTCTCAGGATAGCTGTCATTATGTGGGGCCTTTGGTGGTTCCATATAAATTTTTGAAATATTTGTTCTAGTTCTGTGAAATATGTCATTGGAATCGTGATAGGAATTGCATTGAGTCTTTAGTTTGTTGAGTAGTATGGACATTTTATTTTTTTAAAGATTTTATTTATTTGTTTTTAAATAAATAAATAGAAGAGAGGGGGGAAAGAGAGGGAGAAAAAGAGGGAGAGAAACACTAAATGGTTGCCTCTCACATGCCCCCAACTGGGGACCTGATCTGCAACCCAGGCATGTGCCCTGACTGGGAATCGAACCAGCAACCTTTTGGTTTGCAAGCTGGTTCTCAATCTACTGAGCCACACCAGCCAGGGCTGGACATTTTAATGATGTTAATTCTTCCTATTTGCGAACACTGTATGTGCTTCCACTTATTTGTATCTTCTTCAGTTTCTTCAGAGTCTCACAATTTTCTGAGTGCAGATCTTTTACATCCTTGGGTAGGTTTATTCCTAGGTACTTAATTATTTTTTGAAGCAATTGTGAATGGGATTGTTTTCTTAATTTCCCTTTCTGATAGTTCATTTTTGGTATATAAAAATGCAACTGATTTCTGGACATTAATTTTTGTATCCTGCTACTTTGCTGAATTCATTTCTCAGTTCTAGTAGTTTCTTGGTGGAATCTTTGGGGTTCTCTATGTACAGTATCATGTCATCTGCAAATAAAGACATTTTTACTACTTCCTTTCCAATTTAGATGCCTTTTATTTCTTCTTCTCTGGTTGCTGTGGCTAGGACTTCCAGTAATATGTTGAATAAGAGAGGTGAAAGCGGACATCCCTGTCTCGTTTCCGATCTTAAGCAGAACGTTTATAGTTTTTCCCCACTGAGTATGATGCTGGCAGTGGGTTTGTCACATATGGCCTTGATTGTGCTTAGGTGTGTTCCCTCTATTCCACTTTGCTGAGAGTTTTTATTGTAAATGGGTGCTGGATTTTATCAAACGCTTTTTCTGCATCTATTGATATGATCATGTGGTTTTTATCCTTCATTTTGTTTATGTGGTGAATCACATTTATTGATTTGTGGATGTTATACCAACCTTGAATTCCCAAAATAAATCCCATTTGATCATGGCACATGATCTTTCTGATGCATTGCTGTATTTGGTTTGCTCATATTTTGTTGAGGATTTTAACATCTATGTTCATAAGGGACATAGGCCTGTAATTTTCTTTCTTCGAAGTGTCTTTATCTGGTTTTGGAATTAGGATAATAGTGGCCTTGTAAAATGAGTTTGGTAGCCTCCTCTCCTCTTGAATTTTATGAAATAGTTTGCAAAGGAGAGGTGTTAGTTCTTCTTGGAATGCTTGGTAAAATTCACCTGTGAAGCCATCCTGTCCAGGGCTTCTGTTTGTTGGGAGATTTTTGATTACTGCCTCAGTTTCACTAGGTGTAATCTATTTATTCAGATTCTCTGATTCTTCCTGATTTAGTTTTGGAAGATTAAAATTCCATTTCATCCAGGATGTCCAGTTTGTTGACATACGTTTGTTCGTATTATTGTCTTACAATCCTTTGTATTTCTTTGGTGTCAGTTTTTATTTCTCCTCTTTCATTTCAATTTTACTTTTTTGGGTTCTTTTCCTTTTTTTCTTGATGAGTCTGGTTAAAGGTTTGTTGATCTTGTTTACCTTTTCAAAGAACCGGCTATTGGATTCATTGATCTTTTGTTTTTTTTAGACTCTATTTAATTTATTTCTGCACTGATCTTTATTATTGCCTTTCTTCTACTCACTTTTTTTTTTAAAAAAGGTTTTGATTTATTCCACAGTTCACAGTTCTCAGATGAGACATTTTTCTGGAAATGTTATAGTCTAAGGGTGTTTTGAATAACCAAGCCCTCTTTAGTAAATAAAACTTGCCCATGAAAATCTAATAAATAAGCTTCTACATCCTTAGCTATATTACAGTATATCCTGGACTCAAACGAAGACATTATGTCCCCACAATCCACCTAATGGTTGTTTAAAATCTGAACATTTCCATCATTTTTTATTTCTGTTTGAAGATTAAGATGGCATGCACTGGGTTTCTCCTCTGCAAAGTCACTACTTTTTCTTTGTAATTAACAAATAGTTGAGGGGAGGTGCAAATATCCTTTTTCTCCTACAATTTTCACCTGCTGATTTTAGTTTCCATTGGTGGGCTTTGCCTACAATTATTACTGTGATGTTTGCCTAATTTGATTTTCTTCTTTTCTCTCATTCCCTCTACATGTATTAATTGGTATTTTTCTGTGAGGAAGAGCTATCCCTTCTCTGTTGTATTTATTTATTCAATTATTTATTTATATCAGTATAGACTCATACATATTTATTTTATTCTATAGGTTCTAACCCAAAACTATCATTTTTATTTTGTTGTACAAATGGCTCCAGCATTTGGCCATTGAGACCTACTTCGGGTTGGCCCCTGTGTCACTTCAACATGCCCACCTCTTTTTCAAGCACTTCCTTACTTTTTTGCACTACAACATAGTTGATGCTCATCATATATTTTTCTTGCCTCGGCCCTGGAATTAAGTGCTTCTCCAAGGAGCACTGGTTTCTTGGAGAACAGTATTTAGAAACCAAGGTCTGAGAGCTGGATGTACTCATTGCTACTGGGATGTATTGCTTGTATCTCCTCTCAGCTGGCAGAGCTAGAAAATGTATGTATGTATGCCAACCCCACACACGCTATGTTAATATTTATCTCTCTCTATCATCTCTGCATCTGTCCGTTATCTATCTATCTATCTATTCTCTCTCTCTCCATCTGTCACCGTAAATTCAAGCTGATAACTCTGATTTTAACTTGGCACCAAAGGGTTCATTCTAGCTTTAACTCTTTCCTTATTTGTATTTCTCTGTGGCAGCAAGAAACCTGGCTCTCATTATCTATACTAATTTACTTATGTATTCAGTCCTAGTATATACATAAACTAGTTTCAGAATTGCTAACCCACATCCCAGTGGGAAACAGGTGAACTAATTAGAATACTGTATTTGTGTTACAGTTATTTTTGTCTTTCTTTTATTGTATCCAAAGGATTATTTTCCAAAGTTACTTAGGTTAATTCTTTACTTTCCCACCTTCTTCACTATGGTTATGTTATTTATCTGTTACACATTAAATTCATTTGGTTTGTGTTCCATTTTGAGTTCCTCTCATATCCTGGTTGGTTTAATTATTTTTTTTGTATATGAAACATGATTATGGTCCTAAAAGCCAAAGTAATGTCAAAAGGTATACTCAGAGAAGTATGACTCCCTCCTCATTTTTATTACCACGTTTCCAACTTTTTCCTAGTTTCCTCCTCTACTTAACCAATTCCTTTAGATTTTTTATTATTATTCCTGTATTTCTTGTGCACAAGTGAGCAGATACATGTGTATTTTCTTATAGTCCTTCCTTTTTTGTATGAAGTGTAGCATACTTGAAACTAGGTACTTATTGCAGTTAGCTTTCTTCACCTCACAGTAAATCCAGGAAATCACTTCAAGTCAGTGCATAGAGACTGTTCTTTTTCCTCTTTACATCTCTACAGGTCTCTGTTATATGGCTGGACCATAGTTTATTCGACCACTGTCCTGTGTACGAGTATTTAGGTTGTTTCCAATATTTTACAATTACAAATGATACTGTAGTTAATTGTTGGAGGTCCATTTCCAAAAGTGGGATTGGTGTTTCAAACAGTGAGTACATATGTAGTTTCATTAGGTATTGCCAAATTCCTATCTAGAAGGGTTGTACCAGTTTGTAATCCCCCAGCAATGTATGAAAGTAACTGTTTCCTCACAGCCTCACCAACAAAATGTGTTGTCATTCTTTAAAATTTGTGCCCATCTGATACATGAGAAGTAATATTTCAGTGTTGTTTTAATTTACATTTCGGTAATTATAAGCAAGATTGAACATTTTTTCATATGTTCAAGGACTATTCTTTGTCTGTGTGTGTGAACTCTCCATTTCATTTTTCCATTTTTCTACTGTGTTTTTTGTCCTGTGTCACTCAATTTTTAAAACTTATTTATATATTAGGGGTGTTTGTTCTTTATTTGTAATATATATTTCAAATATTTTCTTCAAGTATATCAGATTTTTAAAAACTTTATTGTATGCCAATCTGTTAAGATTCAGCTCTATTGCTGGACTTCAGTGAGGCATGCCCACTGCCGCAGCTTGGAAACCGCCTGTCCCTCCTCTGAATTCGCAGAGCACTTAAATTTACCTTTCAAAGTATTTGGTACCTTTTTATGGTTCACATTCTATTTCAGTTTTACTTACTTCTTATTACCAGACTCAAAAATCTTTAAGGCCCTGGCTGGCGTGGCTCAGTTGGTTGAGTATCACCCCGCAAAGCAAAAAGTCACTGCTTTGAGTCCCAGTCAGGGCCCATGCCTGGGTTGCAGGTTTGGTCCCCCACTGGGGTGCGTTCGAGAGGTGACCAATCCATATTTCTCTCTTACATCAATGTTTCTCTCCCTCTTTTTCTCCCTTGCTTCCCCTCTCTCTAAAAATAAATGAATAAAGTCTTCAAAAAAAAAAAGAAAAAGCCTCTTTAAGGACAAGATCAGTATCTTTTCTTTCTGGTTTCATAGTGCCCGGCAGGTGGTCAAGCACATGTCAGATATTGATTAAATGAACTTATCTGATACTACTAAATAAGTGAAAAAATAAAACCAGAAATACAGTTTATGATCATCAATAGTAGAAGAGCTGCCATGCTCTTCACCTGAAGAAGCTTTGACGTATGTGTATGTGCACGCACACGTGTGTTTGTGAACTACGCCACATATTAGGGGATAGGAGGTGTGGGTTCCAGCGACAGAAGTTGCTACCACATCCTTCTCTAAATATATGTCAATTTTTTGAAGTAGGCAAGGAGTGTGGTGTTGGCAGTGAGTCTAGAAAAGAGTTTGGTTTTAAATTCCCTTTAACACGGATACCAGTTTATTATTACTATATAGATTCTTATGTGCATACCAATAATCACAAAAACATTTACCTATGTATTACAAATTTTGTGATTATTGCCTGTACTTTAGCTTGCTAAAGTTGTCATAACTAAGTATCACAGACTGGGTGACTTAAACAACAAAAATTTATTGTTTCACAGTTCTAGAGGCTAGAAGTCTGAAATCTGGATGTGAGCAGGGTTGATTCTTTCTGAGGGAAGTGAGGGAAGGCTCTGCTCCAGGTCTCTCTCCTTAGCTTGTAGGTGACCATCTTCGTGTTCACATGGCATTCTCCCTGAGTATATATCTTCTCCAAATTTCCTTTTTTTTTTAAAGACTTTATTCATTTATTTTTAGAGAGAGGGGAGGGAAAGGGAGGAAGAAAGAGAGGGAGAGAAACATCAGTGTGAGAGGGAAACATCAACTCGTTGCCTCTCATGAGCTCCAACTGAGGGGAGGACTGGGCCTGCAATCCAGGCATGTGCCCTGACTGGGAATCAAACTGGTGACCTTTCACTTTGGGGGGATGATGCGCGACTAACTGAGCGATGCTGATCAAAGCTGGATTTCCTCTTTTTATAAGGACACCAGTCATATTGGATTAGAGCCCACCCTAAAGGCCTCATTTTAACTTGATTACCTCTGTAAAGATGTTATCACGGAATAAGATCACATTTGGAGGTGCTGACAGTTAGAACTTCAACATACGAATTTGGTGGGCGGTGGGGGAGATAATTCAATCCATAAGAGCCTGTAAAACATTTTAGAAATACAGCCTACGGTTATCTGTCTTTTTTTAGAGAATTAGAATTAATGGGATTTTCAGTCAGTGATATGTTTTCAATGGGTGTTATGTGCAGCATGTCAACATGTATGTATCAATATTTGGTAAAGGTTCCAACTAAGAGACTTCATTAAACATGCACTTGTGTTTTTTCTGGTGTGGCTCAGTGGGTTGAGCACTGGCCTGCCAGCTGAAAAGTTGCCGATTCAGTTCTAGTCAGGGCACATGCCTGGGTTTCAGGCCAGGACCTCGGTTGGTAGAGGCAACCAATCAACGTTTCATCTGTGACACAGGCATCAGAGTCCCCAGAAGACCTTGGCTGTGCCTTGAGGCCTACGAGTGCGGAGGAGGCAGTCTATGAAGCAGCCACTGTGCAAGTAGACGAGTCTGCGTCCGTCACACTGCAAGTGCTGGTCACCGCCCCAGGGAACATTTCCTGCCTCTGGGTCTTTAATCACAGCTCCCTGAATTGCCAGCCACACTTTGATTTACAAAACAGGTAAGGGAGGGGTGTGGATGTGCAACCATAAGGATTGATGGAAGAACACGTTTTTGCCATAAAAATACTTTTTGCTTCACTTAGAGTTTATTTGCAAATTTCTGTACATGACCACTGTAAGTCTTATCTCCAGTGAAATAATGAACTAAAAACAGAGTTAGGGCATGGATATATGACATTATATACTTGTTAAAACCCACAGAATGTACAATACGAAGAGTGAAGCCTAATATAAACTACGAACTTTAGTTAATACAAATATTAGTTCATCAATTTGTAGCAAATATACCACACCTACCAAGACACCTACCAATAATAAAGAAAAGTGGGGTGGGGAGGGTTGGTGGGAAGAAGAATGTATGTGGAATTTCTCTGTACATTTTGTTCAGTTTTTCTGTAAATCTAACATTGCTCTAAAAAAGCCTATTAATTTCAAAAATTATGTATAGATATATAGATATAGTTAGGGCCTACGAAAGCTGGGAGTAGCTGGTAAAATAGAAAACAAATAGTGAAAAGGCTATTTGGGATTTTTAAGGGGTCGGTCTTGTTTTGTAATTGTCTTAAAGGTAAGAAAGTTAGAAAGTTTTCATTACTTTCTAGTTCAAGTAGCAAGAAGCTTGCTCGGGAAATGCTTGGAAAAGAACGTCTAGTTTTTTCTCTTGTTTCACAACATGATGAGCAGAATTGAAATGTAGTACCCACAAAATGTTTTAGTAAGAAATTAATCTCTGTGTGAGGAACACTGGTCTCATGATCCAGAAAAATATCTTAGCCAATGTTTGTGGCTTGACATCCAAGCCTTTATTTAACTGTCCTGACTGCCGTTACCTGCTGTCCCTGTGCTCTTGCTGAGACTAGATCAGTGCGAGGGGCACAGATATTTAAATGCCCCGTTAATAATTCCAAAGCAGCCTTTCTCTCTAATTCTTGGAGGTGTTTTGGTGCCCAAGAGTTGTAGAAGAGGTATTGTCTTTCCAGAACAGAAAGAGACAGTAAATGACACCCAAATGACACAATGGGGGAACATCTCTGTGGTGGACCTCCACCAAGTATTTCTATTTGTTTCTTTAAGTTCATGCAAACTCTCAAGTAATTTTCAGGATAAGGGCTATAATTCTGAAACTTGGTTCTAAATCTTGGAACACATTCGTTTTCTTTTCCTCTTTTGAGACTGTATTACTCACTTCTGTTTTTCGGTTACCTTTATCTTTGGGTTAAACCAAAACACTCTTGTATTAAGAATTTTGGCTGCAAGAAATGTTCTGGTAATCTTATTAAAATTTGATGCCACAACAGTTCTCACTGGATTGAGACCAAAAAGCAAAGTAAAAAAAGTAGGGTTCCTTTCACTCCGTGAGAGGTGGCCTTTTTTGCTTTAGAATAGGCAGCCTGGTTGTTAGCCAAAGCCATAGATAGGTCTTATGTGGATTAGTTAACTTAGTAACAAAACATTTTTAGAAATTTTTTCACAAATCATATGAAGAGAGGGAATGGTTCAGAGAAAGAAGACCCATCACAAAAATATCTGTAGAAACAAATCAAATGTATATATAACCCAGTAATTCGCTGTCTACATGAATGCAAGCACAAATACTCCTAACTCTGCTTCTCGGAGCTCTGAAGCAGGGCTTCTCCAGTATAAGGTGCATCTGGATGGCCTGGGGGTCTTGTTACAAAGCAGATTCTGGTTCAGTAGGTCTGGGGGGTGCCTGAGATTCTGCATCTTTATCAACTCCCAGCTGATGCAAACACAGTCGGGAAAGACCACACTTTGAGTGGTAAGGGCCTAAAAGTCAGAAAGCGTCCATTTAAACCCAACATTACTTAACAAACTGCCAGAGGATGCTTTAGGCTTTAATGAGAGTGAGTATCGCCAAACACACACCAAAGCTGTTTCTTTGAAGTGAATGCCCCTAGCCAAATTTATCTTCACTGAATATCTGAAAACTTAAAAATACAAACTTTGAGATAATATCTTCCTTCGTATGTCTATGTGATATGTCAGTGTCATTATTATGTCATAGGAAAATGCCTCGCGTCTGATTTTGGTTGAATTCTCTCATTTAGAAAGGCACAGACAGACTAGACAGACTGTTCTTTTTCAGTGTATCTTGCTTATACAATGATCTGGTTCCGAAAATGAGAACTGAGGCGGGTCAGGTGACTGGGCCAGTGTGACTGTGGGGCGCGCTTCGTCATTGAAGGGAATGGCCTGCTTGCTGCTGCCAGTGGGAGCACACCCTACACCTTTGTGAGTTTTGGGCAGAAGATTTCCCTCCGGGGGCTTGGAAAGCATGAAGTGAAGGTGCTGGGATGGAAGTCCTTCACTTTCAAGGGAGAGACTGGTTAGAAATCAAGGTCAAACTAACAGGACCCAGGCCGAGTGCTGGGCACATGGCAGAAGCTGTGTTCTCCACGGAGCAGCAGGCCGTGCCGCAGCCGGAGACAGAATAGGGCAGACACCTAACAGCCTTCTGACTCAGTATGAAATTTTATGTTTTAGTTTCATACATTTTTCAAAATAACCAGTTCTCTTTCTTGTTTTCTCAGAGGAGTTGTTTCCATGTTCATTTTGAAAATGACAGAAAACCAAGCTGGAGAATACCTACTTTTTATTCAGAGTGCAGTGACCAATTACACAATATTGTTTACAGTGAGTATAAGAAGTAAGTGCACCTTGCTACTAGGTCTTCACAATGGACTGTGACATTGCTTAAAACCCATGAATTTTTCCCCCAGCTGCTTTGGACACAGTATACAGGTTTCCCTCAACATGTGGTTGAATTGATTGAATTCACTTCAGTGATCCATATAACCTATGGAGACTCTCTCATGTGACCCATGGACTACCAGAATCAGCACTCTGAGAAACGCAGGACATCCTCTGTTCAGTGACAGCTGGCTGGCAGGGGAGAAATGGAAAACATTTTGATCTTGGAATCAGAAGACCTGGGTTCTTACTCTGGATCTGATATTATCACCTCTGGCAGGTCACTTAATCGCCCTGAGCCTCAATTTCTATACCTGTGAGAAAGGAGTAAAAATACATACCTCATGGATTCTAAGATCTTAGCACAATCCATTGTCTCTGAGACTATGAAAATGTCTGTATCTGCACTTTCCAATATGGTAGCCACCGGCCACGTGTCTGTTGAACACTTGAAATGTAACCCGTGTGACTGAGGAACCGAAGTTTTAATTTTATTTAATTTTAATAAATAAAAAATTGAATTTAAAATGCCACAAATAGCCAGTGGCTACTGCATGTTTACTAAAGCCAGATCACTGTGCAAACTGTAAGGAACAATCCAAATGTTCTTAACCAGAAAGGTGACCGTGTGGCAGAATCACCACCTGCATTTGTCTTCTGGCTTCTTGTTTCCTCTCAACTGTGCCCCGGCCTTGCAATTGCACAGTTTTGCGCTGTACACACTGAACACTTTACCACCCCTGACAGACAGGACTAGAGGTAGGTGCGTTCCCATAGGTCCTACCGGTCTTGGGGGCCAGGGAAGGACTCCAGAAACTCTGGGTTTGTGCCACAGTCAGTTAAGATCCCTGGTTACACATGGGTAGGGCTTCCTGGGCCGCCCTCTTCCTTCCAGTGACTAGAAGGCACAAAACCCAGGTGTGGCACACATGAGGCCAGCCCACAGAGGTGCCCAGGCTAAGGACCACCCTTTGTGATGGGTATCTGTTCTGCAGATACCCTTTCCCTGCCCACAGAGATCCTGCCTACATGGAGGTGAGAAAATGGACACACCGAGAAGTGTGATAAGGGGCACAGTTAGCGCTGACTTTAGCCAGCTCTGTACTTCCTGTACCACAGTGCACAGGACTTGGCAGTCAAAGCTGCTGACAGCAAGAGTGTTTGTGGCCATGTAGGTTCCCAGAAGTGTCATTTGACTGGCATTGGGGATGGGGTGATGGTTCTAAAGTCAACCCGTAAGGCAAAAATTAGGTAAAGTCAAAATTAGCCAAATTTGTTCTGAAAAGCCCTTCAATTACTCTGAAATGTATGGAATCAGAGCTCTAGGAGCTCAAAAGACAAAAGCTACCTTTCATTGCTCTTTGATTTTGATTTTGTTCTCTGTACGCTCCCCAATCCCTGAATCCCGTTTGTGGAACAGTGAGTCTGTGTGCCTCAGGTTGGAAGAGAATCAGAGATTTCTTGCTTATTCTCTCTCTCTAAGTGTTAATATTTGAATTTGTTTATGCTAAGTGGGCATCTGCTGTCTTGATTACACTTAGAATATCTTCTTTTCACTTAAGATTTACAAAAATTTTAACAACAACCATTCAAATACATTGTAATCTATTTTTAGCATTCTCCTGGGTGGTGAGGTTCAAATAAATCAGATGAGACTTGGCTACAGTCAGTGTGAAAAAGAGAAAAGGGTTTGGTGAACCACAGGCTCTGTGTTAAGCGACAGTATGGCATGGTTGGTAAACAAAGAAACCCGAACCTCAGTGGTATTCATAAAAATATAATGTCCAGGTTAAAGAAATTAGTAGAAGATTTTTATTTTCAGTTCTCCATTTATTTCCCAGATGAGTATTGACAAAACAGAGCAACCAGGATAGTAAAGAACTTGGAATTCCTGAAGTTAGGAACAGCAGAAGGAATTGGCAATGGCTAGCAGAGAGAATGGGGATATTTTTGAGTAGAGGAGAAGGTTGACGGAAGTGAGATATGGAGGAAGTTCTTCTGGCATCTAACTCAGGAAACCTGGTTCGAGTACCTTGGATGTTTTCTTTTTTTTTTTTCTTTTAGTAGCAATTAAGGTTTTAAAATTTTTTCAGTTACAGTTGACATATAATTTTACATTAGTTTCAGGTATACAGCATTTATATAAGTTATGCAATGACTGGTTTCTAATTTTAAATACATAAAAGAGTTTCATGTGGAAGCAAAGCTACACTTTTAAAAGAAATTGCTCTAGAAGGTTGAATTGGGGCCAATGGTCAGAAATTACAGGGAGAAAATATAAAAAAACTGGAAAATGGAATATTTGCAACTCACATAATCAACAAAGGATTCATAGAATAAATAGAGAACTATAAATTAATAAGAAAAAACAGTAGAAAAATGAACAAGAGATATGAGTGGTCATCTCTTTTTCAGAACCTGAAAACTAGATGGTCAAGAAATATGTTAAATTAATAATCAAAAAATGCAAATTAATACCACAAGATATCATTTTATACCCACTAGATTGTTGAAAATTCGGAATTCTTGGTGACTACCTGGAACACTAGGCAATATTGTGTCCTGCTATGTAAGTGGAACTTAGTGTGACCACTTTGGAAAACATTGTCATGTGTAAAACTGAGTATATTCATACCATATAAACCAGGAGTTCTACTCCTAGGTATATTACTAAAGAAACTTACACACTGCCTCAGTAGAAATGTACAAAGTGTTCATACCACCATTGTTGGTAATACAAAAAACTAGAAACTACCCAAATATCCACTGCAAGGAAATGGAATCATACATTGTGATATATTCACATAGAATGCTATGTAGTAGTAAAAAAAAAAAAAAGAAAAAGAATGAAGTACAATGGATGAACTAAAAACATAGAAGTGAATGAAAAAAATGAAGTTGTACAAGACTACATATTGAGTGATACTTTCTGTGGAAGCTCCAAAACAAACAAAAGAAACTAATATATTATTTAGGACTACATGCTTATGCAGTGAAAACATTTTTTTTAACCCTCACCCACGGATACGTCCACTGATTTGAGATAGTGAGAGAGAGAGAGAGAGAAATATTAATTGGCTGCCTACTGTATGTGCCCCCATCGGGGATCGAACCCACAGCTTTTTGGTGTATGGGGCAATGCTCCAACAAACTGAGCCACCCGATTAGGGTGGCGAAAACATTTTTAAAAGCACGGAAGGATAAACACAAAATTTAGGATAAAGTTTACCTAGAGTTGAGAGATGGGAAAAAGCACAAAAGTAGATTCAAAGGGATTTATTAATATTCTGGTTATTAACTTGAGTTGGGTCCATGGGTATTAGTTTTTATTATTATGCTCCAAAATTCACACTTCATATATTCATTTATGTGTGTATATATACATACGCATAATGCACACACATATATGTATAAAATATTATATAATATTTTAAGATAAAATTTATTAAGAGATGGGAGATTGGAATTTAGCATAGGGAAACTTTCTTTTTAACAAAGATTTGTTGAAAAATAGAAGGATCTAGTCAGGGAGGTAGTAAACTCCTGTCCCTAGAGGGGTCCAAGCAGAAGTAGAAAGTTTCTATATTAAGCATTGTGAGAGTGGCAGATGGGGGAGGGGTAAAGTGTCATGGTCTAGTGTGAACAGGAGGCCAACAGAACCTCTCAATTCAGTTCCAGTTCTTTTTATTTTTAATTTTATTGTTTAATTATAGTTGACACTCAGTACTACTCAGTTCCAGTTCCAGCTCTGTCCTATTATACTTTTGCATTTCTAAAACCATATATTTCTGCCTAGATCTAGCTACATGAAGGAAGTTGGGTCTTAAACTATACAAGCATGGGTTTTTAACTTCATATTATTTCCAGTTTTCTTTTTCCTATTGTATCAATATTTGTATTTTCCTATGGTTTCACTCCACTTGTCTTTAGTTGTCTGCGGATTTATGAAGTGCCCAAAGAAACTGGCTAAGAGCATAAATGCTGAAGTTGACATTTCAGCCAGAGCTGAATTTAATATGTTGGTCAGGAGGGGTTATATTATTATATATATTGGGAGTGGAGCAGAAGACACTGCTATGATATAAAATACTAGCTTTTCTTAATGATGTAGAATATTTTGAGGGGGCTGCTAAAATAATTATTTTTAAAATATTAAAATGTTAATAATTTATGATGCTTTAGATACACAGCTTTACATATTAAGGAGACCATACTTTAGAAAAATGGAAAATCAGGACGCCCTGGTCTGCATATCTGAGAGCATTCCAGAACCAACCGTGAAATGGCTGTTTTGCAATTCACAGAGTGAAAGGTATGACATGTATGTAGAGATAACTGCTAAGATTCCTTTACTTATTTGGTCTTTTTCTAAAACAGTTGACATCATCCCGGATGTAGCATTGAACTTGTCATCACGTTAACTGGAAATTTTGGCCCTTTAAAGAATGATTAGCATGGACTTTCCAAGGAGGCCAGGAGGTGCTGTTTTAGTAAGGAGACCTTTGGAGCGCTCCTGTGACCAGTCAACCAACTGCAGGACCCTCCCTGGACATAAAAACCCTTTTAAGTTTTAGGATTGTTAGCTCCCTACGTATCTGGTTGGGGAAAAAGAAACTAGGGATTTTAGTGTCTTGTTCCCTATAAGTAAGAAATTACCTGTGAACAGATACTTTATTTGTGATTATTCTGTTCATTTTGGAAGACTAGTTTAATAGAATTGTTTAAGGACTTAGAATCTAGCCTGAATTTGAACCCTGGTTTGCTTACTACCTGTGTGGCCTTGGAGAGGGGGGCTGGTTACAGTACATACCTTATAAGATTGCTATGATGATTAAATGAATTGAAATGTTTGAAACACAAATAGTGCCTGGGCAGAGAGTAAGTAACATATAATTGTTTACTTTTGTTTTTTGAATGTGTCATAACTAAGTTTTCACAAAGTAAGAACTCATGTAATTTGAACTAATTAAAATTTACTGATCAGCTTTTATTAAAAAATGGGGCTAAAAAAAAGAGGAGAAAAAGAAATCAGGTTGTCAAATGATATGCATATGATCCCAAATTTTAGATGGAAAAGAAAAAGAAATTACCCATAGATATATATGTAACGTGGGCATAGACAACAGTAACAACAACAACAACAAAAAACAGAAAGCTACACACAAAAATCTAGGTAATGTAAAACTCTTTTCTCTGTTTTTCTTTTCCTAAATTTTCCGAAATTCCTACAGTGAATCCAGTTATCGTTGTCTTACTGTCACTGGAAAGGGACTGGCCCGGAATGGGTCTGCCTCAGGCCGGCCTGCAGTGTGTGGGTTCGTGATGTCGTGCAGGAAAGATTTCACACTAGTCCAGGTGATTCTGAGAGTGGGTTTATTAAAGCTGGGGACAGTGAAACAAGGAAGGGCTTAGGGTAGAAGCAGCAACAGGAGAGAACCTACATGGTGCTCTGCTTTGGCTCCCTAGAAACGTTATAGGAAAGAAGTGAGCCTCGTGGGGCGGGGGTGTTGTGTGGACTCAGAAGTAAAGTAACAGTGATAAAAGGGAGCCAAGGCTAAGTTGCTTAAATTTAGCTCATTGAAAAGTCAGAGAAAATGGGGCTATGGAGACAAGTTCAGAGGGTTAGCCTGGGTTGAGCTCCTGCTGCCTGCTGCTCCCATGGTTGCAAGTGTTTTGGAGATCCTTCAAGTTTAAGAAAAAGACAGCAAAAGTGCATGCCCAAGGAAAAAGGAGAGGTGCAGGCCGGCGTGCTCCATGGAGAGCACTCATAGGCTTCCTGTATCTTGAAGGGTTTTATCTGTTTTCTAAAGGAAGGAATTTTAGGAGAGTCTCAGGCGAGGATCTCAATAGAATATTCATCAGCTTCCCAGGTGTGTCCTTCTATATGCTGTTCATCAAAATAAGTGTATAGAGGGGTCAGGGTCATTCTCTGGTCAGTTTCACCTTCAAAGAATGTCACCAAAGACCGGAACTGAGACGGGTCTGCCCCAGCATGCTCTGGAATGTGTAAACCATATGCTCCTAAGTGTCCTTGGTTAGGCAAGAGAAGACCTTGTGAGTCAATACCTGGCAGTAAATTGCTCAGCCGGTTTGTTCAGCTTTCTGTCTCAGTTTCCCCACCCCACTTGCTGAGGAATTTTCCTAACTTCTTATTTTCCTGCCTTATTAGAATAAGAAAAAAAAGCTCTCAAGGAATGATGCATAAACAAAGGAAAGAATACCTCTGAATAAAGTGATAAGGAGGGGAAAAGGGCCCATAAACAGACTCCAACAGCTGTATCTGCCTTGGGAAAGGACCAGGTCAGGGAAGCTCTGAGGAGGAACCGAAGTCCGCCTCCGCCCAGGGAGAGGAGAGGGCCTGCTAAGTCCTGAGATGGGGCTGACAGCTGGTGTCCCTCTGGAGGGACACCTGGCTTTCCCCAGTCAGCTCTGGGAACTGAGGACTTTGCTGCTACTCTCCCTCTCACTGGCTTGTCCCCTTCCATGCTTCAAAGAAAAGATCCCTACCTTCTTAAGCCATATTATAAAACTTAATCAGGCTTTCCTTTCCTCTCTTTTCCTCCCCCTCACTACTGTCGCCTTTCTCAAGTCATTCTTTCTCTCTCTTTAAACAACAACGAAGTCACCCAACGCACGCGCGCGCGCGCGCGCGCACACACACACACACACACACACACACACACAATGAAACTGTTTTATTATGTAATTCTCTCTAGTGTTATTCTAATTGTTGAGATAATGAGTAACTAGTTCCCTGTGAACTCTGCTGAAATCACAGATGTGGGTTTTTGTTTGCCTTTTGACCTTCTCCCTTCTTTGCACTTTTAGGCAGGCTCTTAATAAAACAAGCTCTAGAACCTGTAACTTTGTTTTTCCGAATGTTCATTTGTAATTTTAAAGCATATTTAGTCAAATGACATTTATTTTCTAACTGTAGTTGTAAAGGAGAAAATCCAGCTGTGGTTACAAAGGAGAAAAGCGTACTGCGTGAGTTATTTGGGACAGACATAAGGTGCTGTGCAAGAAACGAGCTGGGCCAGGAATGTACCAAGCTGTTCACAATAGGTAAGACAGAATATTGTATCTTTCTATTTTTAGTGACTCTTCCTTAGAAACATCCTGGGACTAACTGTGACCATTTAGATAATCGTTCAACTTCAGAAAGTCTATGATCCCTTTATACCACTTTAAATGTAATATTATGGATTCTGTAAGTGCTACAAGATTTAATTTTAAAAAATAAAAGATGTTTATTAATTTATTAATTTTTAAAGATTAAGAAAATAGTAAAGGGTTCATAACATTTGAGATGACGTTAAAACTTTTGTTCTTCAGAACACTTGGTATATATTTTGTGATGAGGACAAATCGCTTTTTTCCTTACTCAGAATGCTTTTGTCTTCTAGATCTAAATCGGACTCCTCAGACCACACTGCCACAGTTATTTCTTAAAGTGGGGGAACCCTTGTGGATCAGGTGCAAAGCTGTTCATGTAAACCACAGATTTGGACTCAAGTGGAAATTAGAAAATAAAGCCCTACAGGAGGTAATATGACGTGTTTGCATGCTGAAAGTGCAGAAACAGCGAACCGATAGTCCTGGCTGAAACCATTAAATTCGTTTTGTTTTATTAAAACCTAGGGCAGCTACTTTGAGATGAGTACCTATTCCACAAACAGAACTATGATACGGATTCTGTTTGCCTTTGTGTCGTCAGTGGGAAGAAACGACACTGGATATTACACTTGTTCCTCCTCCCAGCATCCCAGTCAGTCAGCTTTGGTTACCATAGTAGGTAATGCAGGCTGCTCACGCAACCTTTATTCTTATTTTTAGTTGCTTTGGTGTGGACTGTGAGGTATGTGCTGCGAATTCGGATTTCAGTGTAATGTGTCAAAAGCTGATAAAGACACTCAGTCAGAATAGCTTTGCAAACATAAGCAGCCCACTCCCTTTCCTTTTCCTCTTGAACTAATCCCTCTTGAATGCCACTGTCTTCGTTCTTACCCCATTGTAATGTGACCATCTGTTTGTGGAATTTAGTCTTCCAGTAGACTGTGAGTTTCTTAAGGACGGGAGTAATTTTTCTGTCCTTACAGTCCCAGAGCCTGGCAGAGAGCCTGACACAAAACAAACTGTTAATAAATGCTTGTTCTAAGAACCTAGAGGGCAGTGAACAGTGACTGAGAGATCCCGACAAGCACCTAGGCGCATTGAAATTTGGGTAGACTGGGGAGGGTGTGAAAATAATCATGTGTTAAGTAATTTCAGATTAGGGTGGCAGCTTTCAGCTGTAGTGAAAGTGCTAAGATGTGAAGTGATTCTCTTATCACTCTGATAAGGAAGTGTTCCACAAGGAAGACTTGTGAATATTGCTGGCTAGATTGTTCTTTAACTTGCGCCCTGAGGTCACTTTACGTGGGATGTGTCACTGAGAGAGCCAGTCCGACTGAAGACCCTTACTCTGTACATGGCTGTCTGGGCTGGGAGAGCCCTTTCAACCCTTAGAAACTGTCTGCAAAATCTATAGGTTTATTAATACATGTCTTTGGGGAAGAGAGTCAATTATTCACCTCCAATTCTTAGAGGAGCCTTGACTCTGGAAGGTGGGGATCTCGGGCTGACGGCTAGATAGGTTGCCTGTATTTCTTGGACAGCAGAAACTGACCTTCGGCATGAGTTTTCTTGCTTTAAAACTGATGAATAAAAATGTATTCATTGTCTCAATATATTTTCATATGGATCTCATTATCTAATTTATAAATGCTTTTTTTTTTTAACAGAAAAGGGATTTATAAACGCTTCCAAAACCAGCGAAGATTATGAAATTGACCAGCATGAAAAGTTTTGTTTTTCTGTCAGGTTTAAAGCATACCCACAGATCAGATGTACATGGACCTTCGCTCAAAAATCATTTCCTTGTGAACAGAGAGGCCTTGATGATGGATACAGGTGAGACAACACCGCGATCCTGGCCTCAGCGTCATTCCTAGCACAGCTCTTCTCGTGGCCCTAACAGAGAAGAGAAGTGGTTTTGTGTTATGAGTTTGTGTATTATTGCGTTGACGTTGGAGACAGCAGATGTGAGGACACAATAAAAGAGAGTTTTATAATCAGTTCAGATAGTGTAACCACCACATGAAAAACGGAAAGAATCCTGTTAGTTGTGGCATTTTCTGAGTCACCAGGCTGTGATTTCCTGTTGGAGAGTATGTGCGGCAGTGAACACACCGACTGTCCCTCAGTACGTTTGCAGAGGATTGAGGAAGTAAAGCCCCTGAAAAACAGGAAAACATCACCTGTTGTTGTATTGATTTGTTTTTAAAAACTGGTGCAAAAATTGCCCGATAATCAATGCTAGACGAAAATTTTGTGTTTCCCCGAGAGTTAGAGAAGCACTTGGCTCTATGGGATTCTCTCTTTAACCCAATTCAAAGAGATTTTAAAAATCAATTTAACTTAGTTCGGTGAATATTCCCTTAGTATCTTCTTGATGAGCTTGGTGCTCTGTGGGGCTGCCAGGGCGAGTAAGGTCATGTTTCTCTCCTCCTCAAATTTACAGGGCGCATGTAAGTGCTGGAGGCCACCTGGAAGATCATTGCTATGGTGCTGGTGACATCTAGTACAACCTCTTAAGATTTTACAGATTCATTGATTAGAGGACTGTGTTTCTGATATATGGGTTGTAGGCTAATCTAGTAGGCTAGTTAATTTGGTTTCATTCCATGATCACAGTCTCTACTCCTGACCCCAAGTAGTCATCTTGTAACTGTCTAGCCAAATGAATGAGTCAGGGCAGGTCCTGATTCCCATAGTGTTTTTTGACTTCTCATTTACCATGACCTGTGATATAGTTAAGCTCTCTTTGTGTTGCTTCTCACCAGTTTAAAGTTTATACGCCCCACAAGGGTCAGTTCTCTGTCATTTCTCTATCTTTGTATAATACCTCCTTCAGTCAGGGGTGTTTAATAAATGAACAAATTATTGTCACTCCTGGAGGGCAACTCAAAGGGCATAACCTGCACCAAAGATGAGTCAATGCACCCTCTGCATTGCAAGGACTACACATAGCACTTACAACACCCAGCACTCAGTGTTCGTTTTATTTTTAAAAGTTCTTGAAGAGTTGTAGTGTTTGTTGGTGATAATGATGCACCACTTAACACAAATGCAAAGGGAATATGGTGAAAAAAGTGGTCAAAATATTGCATAAAAATGAACAACAGCCCTGACAGGTGTGGCTCAGTGGGTTGAGTGTTGTTCTGCAAAGCAAAACATTGCTGGTTCGATTCCTGGTCATGGCACATGCTTGGGTTGTGGCCCAGGTCACGGGACGAGGGGTGGGGTGGGGAGGAGGGTAAGTGGGAGGCAAGTGATTGGTGTTCTCTCATACATCCACATTTCTCTCCTTCTCTTTCTCCTTCTCTCCCACTCTCTGTAAAAATAAGTAAATGAAATCTTTAAAAAACAACAACAAAATATGTGAACACTAGGGCTCAAGTGTCTTTTGCTGTCTACATGAGGCTCTGTATTGAGATAGGGGATGGCAGACTAAATTATATTCTGAGTTCTTTTCAACTTTTTATCATAAAAAGTTCAAATTTACCAGTAAACTCCAAGAATAGTACAGTAAGCATCTTTTTCCCACCACCTAGATTCAATAATTTAATCGAACTGAATTTTGTTTGTGAAGTACAGTATTTTAGTGTTTCAAGAGATGATCCCAGTTTTTGTATATAACTGAAAGTTTTATGTAATAACATTACTCCTGAAAAAGCTTTGATGTGGTCATAGTGTGTGTGTGCCAGACGCCTCTCAGCTTCCCCACATTCACAGCTTCGTTTCTCCAATTTACTTCCTCAAATATTACCCCAGAGTTCACTAGAGCTTGCGTTAATTTATTCACAGTTTATTAAACTATAACTTTCCAGCGGCTCTGATGGTCTGGTCTTGAGAAAAGGTTCTAGGATAGGTCATCTGTTAATTTCCACAATTTCTTATCTCTATAGACTGAATTACAGACAAATCTACCTTAGCTTTTCCTTGTTTTGTGGTAAAGAAAAAACCCCAAATTATTAGAATTTTATAATTCTTTAGTAATTTCCTCTGAAGGACACCCCTTAGGCCTCCGTGAAAACTTGGGTCTGAGGAAGACGGGTCCCCTGTTTCCTGGTGAAGCACCTCAGTCCTGTCAGCTCTCTGCTCTTTAGTTTCCCGGCATCCATTTTTATTATTCTCTGCATTTCGACTTGACTTGGATAATCCCTTATTCTCTGAGTAAAGCATTCTTTACTTTATAGTCAAATTACTCCCTGAGCCACTGGAAAGGGCCTGCCCTTTCTTAACTCCTCCCTCTAGGCGCTGGAAAATAAAAATGACCTTTATTTTAATTGTACAGAGGAGAAAACCCTCTGTACAAATACAGTGAGAATACATCTTAGTCGCCAAGATATTATGTCAATGTAAACTCCAATTCCCTCATCTCCTGTCTCATACCAGCTGGCCATTTTTAGAAAAACACTGGGGGAAAGAGGAAGCTCCGAATCTCTTGGTCACCTGATAGGTTAGTCCCTAGGGAATTTCCAGAGGAGGTTCAGCAATGCTGTTGTTTCTATTGCTATGACGGACTGTCATAAACAGGAGGACAAGCCCTTTAAAACAACCTGGGTATTCACCTCTACGTTCAGGTTATTTATGTGTCCACTGTCCTACCTGAAGATTGAAGACATTTAAGGTGATATCTGCTTGACACCATGGCCAATCACACTCCATGAAGACAGCACAAAAGACTTAGGAGGGAAAGAATTTACAAAACATTTTGCTTTGCACTGCATAACAATCAATAGTTGCATTGGTAATTTCTTCTATCAAATTGATTTGTGCTTTTGGCATGGTCCCTGGCTAGCCACATGGCTGCTGCTTCTTCTTTTTTTTTTTTTTTTAATCTCCTCTCTTCCTTTTCATGGTCTTTGGCTGTCATCCAGTGAGAATTACATTTTCACTTATAGAGGCTCACATCTTCCTCTTCTTGGATTACTTAAACTCTGTCTTCTTAAAGTCTAGAAATCACATAATTTACTTTTCTCTCTAGTGTTATAATTTGGCTTTATCCCAATCATTCTACCACTTGCACTTCATAATCATTTCCTTCTTGTTGTCCAGAAATAGGTCAAGATAAGAAATTCCTTTTCTAACTTTAAAAAAAGGTTATTTATTTGTATTAATCCTCACCTGGAGATATATTCATTGATTCCAGAGAGAGAGGAAAGGGGAGGGGTGGGGAGGAGAGAGAAACGTTGATTGGTTGCCTCCCATATGTGCCCCTACGGGGGATTGAACCCAAAACCTAGGTACATGCCCTGATCGGGAATCGAACCTGCGCCCTTTTTGGTGTACTGGACGACACTCCAACCACTGAGAAACCTGGCCAGGGCTTTCCATTTATTTTTAAATTACAACTGATATACAATATTATATTAGTTTCAGGTGAACATCAGTGATTCAACATTTATATGCCTTAGGAAGTGATCACCGCATTAAGTCTACCCATCCGACACCATACATAGTTATTACATTATTGATTATATTCCCTGTGCTATACTTTACATCCCTGTGATTTATTTTATAAGTGGCAGTTTGTACTTCCTAATCCCCTTCCCCTTTTTCACCTGTCCCCCCACCCCCTTTTTACCTCTTCAGCATTCTTGTTAACAAGGCAGACAAGAAACTTGTTAAATTCTCATTTGATAGGTCAGAGCAATAAATTCTCTCATCGCTACCTGCAGTCAGAATTACCTTTTAGCTTCGGAGTTAAAGATGCGCAACATTGGAGTCAGATAAACGGAGGCTCAAAGCTGCTCATCAGTTGTTAGCTGTACAATTTGAATCTTAGGCATCAGCTGGTGTTCCATTTTCTCCTTCATCTCCATAGCCAATCCAGCAACTGCTTTCCCTTTTTCCCAGGTACCTCTTGGGTTTGCTCTTTCCTCTTCTTTCCCATTTTCCCCACCTTAGGCAACACTCATTTTCTCATGTTCTGTTCAAATCTAAACTTTTACTTCTCTCCTAGGACTTCCCACATTATACTGTATTTGCATATTGACTTGTCTGCCTTTACCACAAAACTATAAATTCTGTGAGAACAGAAAACTGTTTTTTTCTAACTCACTATTGTATTCCTGATTCCTCCCACAAATAGGCTCTGCTAATGATGACAGAATGAATGAACGAACGCGTGCACGAATAAAGGAATGAGTGAATTCCTGGGTTTTGACAGCTACCTCCAGATTTCTCTCTAATAAACTTTTCCTGTGACCATCAGGCTAAATTAAAATACTGTTCCTGATAATCC
Source organism: Mormoops blainvillei (assembly GCA_004026545.1). Classification (NCBI taxonomy): domain Eukaryota; kingdom Metazoa; phylum Chordata; class Mammalia; order Chiroptera; family Mormoopidae; genus Mormoops; species Mormoops blainvillei. Next base: position 209,215 of record PVJD01001404.1, on the reverse strand, counting down.
TCCCTTGCTCAGGAGTCTATAGCATCTTCTGCTTCCTCCTTCACATCTAAATAATTCAGCTGGGTTTTCAAGGTCCTTGGTCATTGGCTCTCCCCTACCCATTTAGCCCTCTTTTCTACCCATGCCCCAATGAGCACCTCTGCTCAGTCCGATGCCCACCCAGTACTCTCCTTTGTGGCTGTATGAATTTCCATCTTATGTCTTAAGTCCTGCCCGTGCCTCCTCCTCAGATGTCTTTTCGTTTGTCCTCATTAAAACTACCTAATCCATGAAGACCTAGCTCAAGCCCCACGTCTAGGAAGCCATTGGAACTTGGCTCATCTCTATGGGACTCTGACCCATTCATCTTCTCTTGGCCTTACTGTATCACTTAATGTTATGACTATTCTATTTATGTAGTTTGTCCACCAATCTGGATATGTCTTTGAGGACAGGAGCCATATTTTGTATGTTTTTTGCATCCTGTATAGCTCCTAGGTCATGGCTGGCCTTCCCTCCAGTCCTCCTGTTTGCATCTCTACCCTGCCCATACATAATCTTTTTCTTTTTTAATTTAAGTAGGCTGTATAGAGTAAACCTAATTAAATAACCTCTGAAAAAGCCTTATATTTTTTTAACCTATGGGAAACTTAAAAAAATCTTTATATATATATATATATGTATATATACACACACACACACCCACACACACATATATATATACATACACACATATATATGTATAGGTATTTTAGGAAAAGGGGAAGGGAAGGAGAAAGAGAGGGAGAGAAACATCGATCGGTTGCCTCTTGCACGCCCCCAACCAGGGGACCTGGCCTGCAACCCAGGCATGTGCCCTGACTGGGAATCTAACCAGTGACCTTTGACCTATTGCTTTGTGGGAAGACACCCCAGCCTACTGAACCACATAGATCAAGGAGGGGAACTTTTTTTTATCTCTTCAATGCATGAAGTCATATTCAGCAGGTCCTCACTCCCCTACCTCTCTTACACTCTCCCACATCCCACTACAATAGCCAGCATCTCGTAGACATGGTAGACACGGTGGATTACCCCCAAGATCAAGTTATCCATGTTAAAATGTGTTGAGTGGTTGATGAGCACTCCAAGTGGATACTAGAACCTGTTGAGATTGCCCAAAGATTTTGTACAAACTCAGTTGATTTAAATCCTCATCACTGTTAATTGCTGTTTGACTCAAGGGTTGATCATAGGTTTTGCTTTCAGAGAACCAATGTCAGAGAACCATTCTTTTAGGAAGCAAGGGTCCTCCACCTACAGAGGTTTTGTCGTATTTCTGGGAAGTTGGACTAGTCCAGAATGTGTAGAACAGCAGGGGCAGGACCTTTCTTGTCTCCCTGAGGAGCCCCTGCCTGTCTCAGTGTTTAATTTGCATATGAATCACATGGAGATTGTCTTAAAATTCAGACTCTGAGTCAGTAGGCGGGGGTTGGAGCCTGAGATTTTGTATTTCTAATAAGCTGCCAGATAATACAGGTGCTGCTGCCCCCTGCCCACAGACCACACTTTGAGTAGCAAGGGCCCGTCATGCAGACACTCCTTGTCCATTGAACTTTAGAGAGTGAGTATCTCAAGGGAGATTCCTCTCGTGCACACTGTCATTCATTTCAGCATCTCCTGTAAGGATTGGACTAAGTCTGTCTTCAATTCTTTTTCAAACAGCGTATCTAAGTTTTGCAACCACAGACACCAGCCAGGAGTATACATATTCCATGCAGAAAATGATGATGCCCAGTTCACAAAAGTGTTCACGCTGCATGTAAGAAGTAAGTTAAATTATCAAGAAATTTAATTTTAGCCTTATAACTCCTTAACTATCGATTAACTATGACCTGAAAGACCTAAGTAATGACTTACAAGCAATGCTGTAAAATTTTTTATATACCGAAGTGTTTTGAAATTTCACTTTTGTACCTACTGGCTTTGTTTTTACATATATCTCTTTCTGTGTTCATCTTTTGAAGCTAAGAGACTTCATGTGGCCTGGGAATGTGTTTAGTGTTGTGGCTGTTGACGTAGGTACTTTGAAAGGTTGTGTTAAGGAAAGACCAAAAGTCATATTACCTGCCATTTACTTGTTTAATCTTTTTGTTTCTCTGATCTGTGAAAAGATAAGAGCACATTTCATTGGAAGTGTTATAGCTGCTTCTGAGGCTAAGAATCACTTTGAGGTAGACAGAGGTCTACACCTTAGCTCCGCATGGAGCCTGGCAGTGGGAAAGTGGCGTTCTGCAGACAGGTTGCCAGGCTGCCTGTGCAGAAGGTTACAGGATGGGGAAAGAGGGCATAACCAGAGGCCTTGTGTCATCCTGCATGAGATGCCCTCCCAGAAGCACGAACTGCTTGGAGTAAATGGGCTGCTTCCACGGAGCTGCCTTTGAAACCATTTCTGGATAGTACAGTTCTGCATGAGCTTATTTTTCATGTTATTCTCTGCAGGGAAACCTCAAGTGCTGGACAAGGAGTCATCAGCAGCTTATGCCTCTTGTTCCTCGGATGGATATCCATTACCATCTTGGACCTGGAAGAAGTGTTCAGATACGTCTCCCAAGTAAAGACACTGGCATCTCTTATATTGGAAGAACATGAAATTCACGCTTTCCCTGACATATTGGCTCTTTCTCATAAATACAGTTTAAGAAGAAATGATGAAGTATTTAAAATGCATACCTCTGAATCCACCTTAATGCTACATGGTCATAGGTTATTTCCGATAACTCACGATAGATTAATATCTTTTTGAGCTCAGTAGAGATCTCATACCTTCCATTCTGATGACAAGCCCAACTACCTAACTTACCTCTTTGTCTATCATTCCTTTTCAGCTGCACAGAAGAAATCACAGAAGGAATTTGGAATAGAAAGACTAACGGAAAAGTATCTGGAGAGTGGCTATCGAACAGTATTCTAAACATAAGTGAGGCCATCAAAGGGTTTCTCGTGAAGTGTTGTGCGTACAATTCCCTGGGCACAGCTTGTGAAACGATCCATTTAATCTCACCAGGTATCGATCAGCTGCTATTTAATGCACTGCCTCCAGGAGTTCCCCACTAGAAGTTAGCCCCTGTTGTTCATTTTTATTTGGGGAATTTTACAAGAACGTAGAGGTTCAGTGTGTGACACAGAAAGGCTTTTGAGTCAGGCAGGAATCCCCACCGAACATACGCTGTTTTGTAGTTCAGGGGCAGAGTGACTTCTGTGGAATGTTGTTATGACTCACAGGTTAGAGGGATGTAGGTAGAACCATAAACTCCCAGAGTAACGATTATCTCCTGAAAGACTCAATTTTAGAAAAACAGATTTAGTAATTTGGAGTTGCTACCATTTTCCCTTTTGCTTAATCTCCGTGTTTGCCTTTAGCTCGCTGTTTTATAATTTTTAGTTTTGTTTTTTTAGAGCCATTGTAAGTTAATGCTGAAACCTGGCTGCCTACTCTTATTCTGAATCACCAGCATCCTATAACTCACTTCTCCGTATTCATACAATATATTACCTTCATTATCTTTTTTTAATCTGACTTATCTATCATACGGGTTTAAGTAGATATAATTCTTATAATCCTATGATTTTTAAGAATGGGTTCAGGATTATAAAAATTTTCTAGGAAGGAAACTTGTCCTTTATCTTACTACCACCTGATTTTCTGTGGGGAGTGGGGCGTTTGTAGAGAACTTATGAGGTGACTGAACAAGGATGTGTGAGATCATGATGTACATTCCCTATAAGATCAATCAGGAGTCCTAAGTCGCTGCTCAGTGACACTTTTTTGTTGTCGTTGCAGGTTCCTTTCCTTTACTCCAGGACAACATCTCATTCTACGCAGCCATCGGGCTCTGTCTCCCCTTCATTGCCATTTTAATCACGCTAGTTTGTCACAAGTACAAAAAGGTAAAAAACAAAAACAAAAAACCCCTAAAACTCAAAGGTAACAATTTATCATGGTTTCCTATTTCTGAAGAGCTGCCTGTTGCTGACTGACTCGTTATTTCGCCTCTGAAGCAATTTAGGTATGAAAGCCAACTGCAGATGGTGCAGGTGACTGGTTCTTTGGACAATGAGTACTTCTACATTGATTTCAGAGAATATGAGTATGATCTCAAATGGGAGTTTCCAAGAGAAAACCTAGAATTTGGTAAGAATTGAATGTTCCAGATGTTTGCATAGCATATCATTTCTGTGGGAAAATCTTGAACCTGCACTCACTCACCATTTATCTTACAGGGAAGGTACTAGGATCGGGTGCTTTTGGAAAAGTAATGAATGCCACAGCTTATGGAATTAGTAAAACGGGAGTCTCCGTCCAGGTTGCTGTCAAAATGCTGAAAGGTACAGTGGAATCATAGCCACAAAGATGGGCGGGGCAGGCTCCCTCCTCCCCTTCTCTTCCGTCATTTTTGTGGGTACTGCTCGCCATTCTTCAGAGCTGAAAAGGAAGTGAGTCAGGGTTAGTGCCAACCAAATCATGAGTATAACATGCAAGTAATGGATCCAGAACTCCACCTCTTTGTTTAGGTTTTTTTTTTGGGGGGGCGGTGCTTCAGTACTCGGGGATCCTGTTGCTACAGGCAGATGTCGTTGATGCCATGTTGACATAGACTCTGGGTAAAAGAGCAAATTGGAGCTCTCTGTATTGTTTCTCACTCCTTGCTCTATCCACGCCCATCGGGCTCCCACCGCAACCCCTCCCCTCAGCTTTGCTCGTGTTGCAAGATCCCCCTTCCCCACCCTGCTGGCTTTTGCAAAGGTGGTCAGTGACCTCCAGTGAAGTAAAGTCTAATGGGCATTTTTCAGTCCTCATGTGACTTGAACTTGTAACAGGAACCGTGAGGACTGACTCTTCTCCATCTCAAAAGTCTTTTTTTCGTGTGTTTTCCACGTCACCATTTTTCCTGGATTTCCTCCTAACTCTCTGACTGCTTCACAGCCCTTTGCCAGCTCGCCTTCTGCCCGGCTCTTTATGCGGAGGTCCGGGAGGCTTGCTGCTGCATCTCCTGCCACCCTCACTGCGCGTGCTCACCGTAGGCTGTCTCGGTCACACCTAGGACTGTACCCCGTGCGCCAGTGGTTCTCATTATTGCATCTGCCTCTTAAGCTTTAGGATCATATGTCCAAAGGCTTAGCTGCCTCAGAAGTCCCTTTCATCCAGCTCATCAAAACTGAACTCCTCCGACCCTGACCCTCCTCAGTCCTCCCTCTTCAGTGATTGGAATGAGTACTCATGACTCCCCACTGTCCACACAGTTGGGCAAACCAGAAACCTAGGACTCATCCTTGAAACCATCCCCATTCTAACACCCCAGAAACTGTTCCCATCAGATTTCTGCTTAGTGTCTTTTGAGTCCATCCCCTCTCTTATCTTTATTACTACCGCCCCAGTCCAACGCCATCTCTTCTGAAGAGCTGCCATAGCTTTCTAAGCAACTACTCTGTGTACACTCCTACTTCCTTTCAGATTCTGTCTACTGAGGCCCATGCGATGGCTATGAAATGCAAGGCAGAGCCTGGCATTTTCCTACCTAACGTTTCCAGTTGCTTTCAATTACTCTTGAAATACACTACACAGCCCTGCATGGTTTTTTGTCTGCTCAACACCCCACCCTGCACTCTCAGCCTTCTTTCAGTTCCTCAGGAGTGCCATGTTCCCTCCTATCCTGGCGCCTGGCACAGGCTGACCCTCTCTCTCACCTTTCCCCTTCCACAGAGTTCTCTCCCACTTGTCCTTCAGATCTCAGCTTAAAAATCACTTCCTCAGGGAAACTTACTCTCACACCAAAGGTGAGTTCAAGTGCCTTGCTAGATGCTGTCTTAGCTCTCTGTAGACTTTTTTCCCCCATAGAATTTATCACAATATGTAATTATATCTTTGTTTAATTACTCAGTTAATGTCTTATTTGCCACATTAGTCTGCAAGCCTCACAGGGGCAGAGTCTGTATCTGTTTTGCTTTGGTCTCTTGTTCCTTGGTCTTTGCCTGTTCATTCCATATAACATGTTCCCTCTACCACCTCACTGTGCATACACCCGGTTAATTCCTGTTTTTCCTCAGGCCTCAACATACACGTTTGGTGTCCCTTTTCCCACCCCTCTGAAGGCTAGATTGGTGTCCCTCTGGTGTGACCCCACAGCACCCCTCCGTTCGTTTGCCGCATTGCATTTATCACACTATGTTGTAATTGTTTGTTCACATGTCTCCCTTTTCCAGGAGATTCTAAGCTGCAAGAAGGCAGGGGCTGTGTCTTGTCTATCATTTATTCCCCCAATGCTTGGCACGTTGCTTCATGTGTAGTAGGCCCTCAATAAACGCTTGTTGAGTGAAATGAATGAATGAATGAATGACTGTCAGGTAATGGTACATGAAAGTGCTTTGAAAAAGTTAAGCACTCCATAAAATGTATTATTTTGGTTATGAGGAATAAGACACGGAACACTGAAAGCCATGAGTCCCTACAAAACATGAAGTAGCAGAAGACTTGAGGTGCTAGTGGGTCACAATGCACCAGTGACAGATCTCACACCCAAGCAAAGATGTTGGAGATAAGATACCACTAACAGCATCAGTGCTCTGGAAAAAAACATGATAAAGGCTGGGATGTCTACCAGGACAAATTAAAGAGACCTGGAAATAACTAATTAAATCTTCATCAAATGTAAAGAAAAGACTATGTTCATAGGAAATGATAAGTTAACAGAGGGTTGGGTGCCTGGTGCCTGGAACCTGGACAGGGAAGACCAAAGACCCCGTTGTTGTCTCTAGAGCTGCAGCACCCACCTGGGCAGAGGCGCCCTGACCAGCTGGCATGTCAGCCTCAGTGACACCAGACCTTTGAGTTCCTCAGTAATTGCTCCCCTGCTATGCTTCTAAGAAAGATTACAAGTACATTTTTCAAGCTATCTAGATTTTTTCTCCAGGAAGAGAATGCATAGGCCAGTGGATACATTCTAAGATACTCATTAGTTTTACTTCTCATTATCAATTAATGAGTCCCTGGAGAATTTGGTTACTGGGAAGTGGTCCTTTTCACTCCCTCACCATTACACCCACTTATAGATTTAAGATTGTAGACCTGAAGGCCAACAGGCCAGAGTCAGCCACCCGCACTGATGTTCCTGTCTCTTGTCCCTAAGAATCCAACAAATTCAAAAGTAAAAAAAAAAAGTATGTTTTTTCCTTCAGCACATGTATTAATATCTGTGGAGGAAAAGCTGCTGTTCTCATTTTATTTTGTTCTATTTTGCTTTTTGAGGGCCAATATTAGGGATTTTTATTTTGGTAGAGGAACACCCAATAGAAAGGCATCTTATTAGATTCAACTTTCATACTATTACAATCTTTGTAATATTTCTTAAAACAGGATATTATTATTCAAAATTCAAGTAGTAGCTTATATATTTTAAAAAATTTTATGCAAATCTGCTCTGAACTGAGGAAGGTTTTCATTTATTAAATGACCTAAAATTCCCATTTTACTTTAGTTTTACCTTTATTCTCTTGACAGAAAAAGCAGACACCTGTGAACAAGAAGCCCTCATGTCTGAACTCAAAATGTTGACTCAGCTGGGGAGCCATGAGAATATTGTGAATCTGCTGGGGGCATGCACACAGTCAGGTAACCAATTCCTGCTGAAAACTCCTAATCAAACACAGTTTAGCCTAAAGACTAAGAGGGTGTTTGTCCTCATATGTTCCTTCTTCTTAGTCACAGTGCAGGTCCTCAAACCCAAGTGGAGTTAGACATGAGCGTGCTCTAAGCAGATGGCTCAGTGTAGAGGATGCCTCCCTTTATGGGGTCGGCCCCATGATTCTAACCCACTTAAACTAGTCACCACACTGCACGTACGGCGCTTGCGGGTTCTCCCCCCAGCTTTCTCCAGCTGTGAAGGTCTGCCGGGCTTGGCTGCCGCCCTAATGGGCTGCTTCAAAGACGCACAGCCCAGGTGGAATTTCAAACTTTATTTTCCCAGGATTCAGTAGAACAAGCACTCTGATTCTTTCACTTCTGCTTAGAAAAACCCAAACCAAGGTCATTCTTTCTGGGACAGCTGGCCTGGGACTGCGACTAGAAGAAGAGCAGGAGAGAAAATGGATCTCAGAGGGGATTAGGGATATATTTCTCCCTCCTCAAATAAGCATGTATTTACCAAGTGCCCATCAGGCAGCTGGCTTATTTCCAGTTGCAAACTGGAGAATCTAGGTGGCCAAGTGATTGTCAGTGAGGCCACATTTTCAAAGGCCAAAGTGGAAGGCAAGAAGAAACTATTGTATTTTCCAAAGGAGTTTGAATGAAAGGCTGAAATTGAATTTAAGATATAAGAGACAGGCTCAGAAAAAGTTGTACTCTCTCAAAGTCAGGGGAGAAGTGAGCTCTCATAGAGATGTTCCCTGCTACACACACATCTGCAAAATTACTTGGTATTCCTCTACCTATAATTAAAACTGTCACTATTTCAGGGCCGATTTATTTGATTTTTGAATATTGTTGCTATGGTGATCTTCTCAACTATCTAAGAAGTAAAAGAGAAAAATTTCACAGGACATGGACGGAGATTTTCAAGGAACACAATTTCAGTTTTTACCCTACTTTCCAGTCACATCCAACTTCCAGGTAAGAGAATAGGCCGAGGTTTCATGATGATGCATTCTGGGACACATACAAAGTATGACAATTAAACATCTCACACACTCTGGCCAGCTTCTAAAGGCCATACTCCAACATTGTGGAGTCTGTGGGTTCTAAGGCCTAGAAAAGTCACTTACCGTTGCTAGAGTTTCCCTGTTGATTTGGAACAATGAGACCTTTCTTGCAGGACAGGCACTGTGGCTGAGCCAGCCTCTGTCCACCTGTGCCTAAACCACACCCTACACACACATTTAGTTTGGGCCTCCTGGTTAACACGTAGGTATTAATAAAAGAATGAACACTTCTTCCAAAGTCCTGGACATGTTCATAGAGGTCCTGGGAGTATTGCACAAAAGAGCTCTAAACTTATAAATTGGATTTAAAAAAATAGGGTAGATCCATTGACATAATGTGATGGGGGCAGAATAAAGTTGTGGTAACATTTCTCTCTGTGCTCTGCATTCTACATTCCTCCATCTGTGGGAATCTTGAGTGACTCTCGGCCCTGACACATTGCTTGTTTTGGTGTGCACAGACGAGGGCTGGAGAAGTTTGGTGTGATGCTCGTCCTTATCCTTGGAAGTTTCTTACTAATTATTGAATACTTGAACATCTAGCTCTATAACACCTTTCTCTGAATGAATTCGTAGTCTCCGATAGAATCGTTCCTCGATCTACTGTGGTTTCCTGTTTCCCTGGATATGGGAAAACTCTCCCTTACCCTAAAGGCACATTTATCAGAGTCTTTTTATCCTTACTGGGGCACTTTTGGAGGGTTCGTTTGAGATTCAGCTTTGTTTTCTTAGCATATGTTTCAGTGCAGACCTTTACCCTGCTAAGGTCTGAGACGCACCCGGCATCTGAAGCCGTGAGGCCCCACGGAGATCCACACCTTCATGCCGCTCCTTTCACCGATTTATACCTGTCATGCTGGTCTTCCCTTTTATACTCATTTCTCCGTTCACATGCTACAACTGAGACAATTCTAATGTCATACGTGGTCTAGAACAGAGCATCTTTCCTAATGAGTCAGGTGTGTGTGACCAGCAGTCCTCGGTTAGGAATAACCAAGGCCGGTGAACTCGGCGCCTTTGATTCAGTCAGTCACTGCGCTCTGACATACACTGAAGCAGTTACTTTTGGAATATTTGTGTCCCGAAAGCTTTAAGCCATTTTCCAAAGATATGGCAGTTGTAAGTTGGGGTATATTTATATTCCGGAATAACCTAAATCATTGTGTGTATATAATACATACAAAGCTGCCCAGTGAAGAGCTCTACATTATCTATCATAAAAGAGTTGGCATTATTACTGTTCATTAATTTCATGATAAAAGGAAATGAGCCTTGCAAATATCACCTTGAAAAAAGGAAGATGGTCGATTACGTAAGGGCCCCTGTAGGAGACTGGTATTAGCTGAGCTGCTGAGTTTAGAAACAGAAGCCTGAGGTGCAGTTGCACTCGTTACTAGCGTCATGATTTCAGCAAATCACATTCATCGCACTAAGCCCACATTTTCTTTTAAAAAACATGACTTTGACACCTGCATGTAGACTTGTGGTAAGAACTGAGTGAAGTCATCTTTGAACTGTTAGACTCCATACGGAAACCAGGCTCACTCCTCCCCTCGTTAGACTGGCTCGATTACACAGGTGTTTTTAATTCCACAAAGAAAGGGCAAGTTGGTGCTGTGCTTTTAATTTAAAAGCTCATTTATAATTGCATTCATTTCTTTGATTAATTGTATTTTTAAAAATAAAATGTCTACTTAGAAGAAGAACATAAATAATGAAATAATATATTTTTTAATAGCATGCCTGGTTCACAAGGAGTTCAAATACACCAGGACTCGGATCATGTCTCGGGGTCCAATGGGAATTCATCTCAACCCAAAGGTAATATTTTATTCTAATTAGTAGCGCTTAACAGTAGAAACGAATAAAAGAATTCTGTGTTAGCTCTCTTTTTTTAATGTGTAAATGCAAAAGCATGTTTTACTTTGCTACTATCTATAGACTTTATGAATGCTTATTTGCTTTAAAGTAGTTACAAATCAACAGTTTATGTACTGTGAATCTTCTGTCAATGTTTAACTAATAAACACTGAGGGCTATTTTATTTGGCCTTTTGAAAGTCATAAATTAATTAGAGCCATGCTATTACCTGAGGCGTGGAAAAGATGCTGAGTCCTGGGGTCAGACAGGAGTTAGGTTAACCTGTGGTTCCTTCACTTTCTGGCTGGATGACTTTGTACAAATTATTTAACCATCCAAGCAACAGTTTTCTCATTTGTAAAATGGGCTTAATGATCCTTCCCTCGTCAGACTATTAGAAGGATTAAAGGGAAGAACATTAAGCATACAGTGTGTTCGGCTGATGCGAATTATTTTACCTGGTGCAAAGGAAGAGCATCTGAGACCCCTTGGCTAACCCAGAGGCCGTCTATCACTAATGCAGCTAGAGAATTAGTCATTTATCCCTCTGACCAAAAAGAACCTTTAGGTGACTCTTCGGAGGCTGCACAGTGCTCAGCGTAAATAGCCCTTGTGTTACCAGGAGAATGGTGTGAGGGCTGCACTCATACATCTTGGCACCTCACCTAACCGTGGCTTTAAGAACCTCATCTATATAGATTTGATAAGACAACTTAAGAGTTTTGGCAAAAATGAGGACCAATTCTATTTTACAGATGAAATTGAATATGAAAACCAAAAAAGGCTGGAGGAAGAAGAAGACTTGAATGTGCTTACATTTGAAGACCTTCTTTGCTTCGCTTATCAAGTTGCCAAAGGAATGGAATTTCTGGAATTTAAGTCGGTAAGTTCCTTAAAGAAGAAACTAATGACAACAACAAAAGATAATTCTGAGAAAGATAATGGTTTTTTTTCCTTGTTTATTTGAACTGATGTCCTTTAGTCTGTCTTTCCCAGCCTTGTCCACTGTTGGAGTCGCCAAGAATGTTGCCTGGCTCTTGGCTAATTATAGTATAAAGGCTCAGGAGCCCTTTTCACATACCGGTTATTACAGCCCTCCCCGGCTAGCCTGGAAGGTGAATACAGGAGGTCCTCAGGATTCCCTCTTCACGGCAAGGCACAGCAGTGTGGGCCCTCCCTTAGACCGTTCAGGTGGCCTTTGTCTACTTCTCAGTGTCCCTGAGGCCTGCCTACTCCCTCCCTGCTGCTCTTCCCGGGTCCTTCACGGCTGTGATGACCAGGTGCGGGAACCTGCCTCCAGCCGTGGCTCTGCCTCACTTTTGTGTTTCTTTCTGTAACTGCCTTTCAGCCCTGCTGTCCTCTGACATTTCAAGTGTCTCCTACAAGCAGAGTCAAACCATTCCCCCAGCTACTTTCTGCCCTCGCTGGCTTACCTTCCATTGCCTTCACTTTGTTTCCCAAACTTTTTCCTCCTCTTTTTGGGGGGGTCTTTTATTCTCTCCCTCCCTCTCTCTTCCACTTCCCCCACTTTGCTTCCTCTCTCCTTTTTCTCCTTGAATTTGGAGAGAATAATTTCAACTGTATTTTTTCCTTTAAAATAATTAGTCTCTAATATAATGTTACATGTCAGCTATATCTCAATGTTTAAAAAAATTAATGTGAAATAAGTCAATAGCTTTGAAGACTAGAAGCAACTAAACCTCTAAGACATCTTGAGATAAACAACAAGAAACATCTTTAAATGAAAGAAACCTGTGAAACTTCACCAAAGGGCAAAAAACAAGACCCGAATAAATGAGCTCTACTATGTTCATAGGAGAGAAATAATGTTTAATGGAAAAGTCACTTTTCTCCCAAAAAGTGGGCAAAAGTAGGTTTACAGTTGTTTGTATGGACAAAGGCATGCAGGTTATGACTATTACAATAGCTTCATTAATTCTGTGTTTCGCATGCTCACAGTTGTAAACCTACTTTTGCCTGTGCTGTATTTGGCACAACCCCAATTAGAAATGCAAGGATTTCCCCTACCACTCCCTTAGGGATGTTAAAAGCACCTGTTACCTTCTTTTCCAAATTTAGGCATCCTTATTCAACAGTTGTTTAAAAAAGTTACTGTCTCATAGTTTTTCCTGCCCTCACCTTTGAGGCACGTCTTCTCTCCATCTTCCTCCCTGCTGCTGGATCCCTCTTGTTCGAGTTGCTTTATCTGCATTGTCACCTGCACGACTACAATAGTACTTTCACAGGGACCTTCGGAGATGCTGGAGGCTTATCCGCCTGGTTTGTCTGGCCTGGTTGGCTGCCTGTTAAGTTAATACTCAAACTGCTCACAATTGGGGGTCAAGGAGCACTGCTATTTCCTCTTCTGGGTTTGTAATAAGAATTTTTTGAAGAAAAAATTCCGGTGCCTCAGGCCTTCTCCCCTCGTTTGCCATGTAGGCCTTCCCCTGAATCATGATGGAACTGTCTCCTGTTTTTCTCCCTCTTTGGTTGCTCCTCAGGTCCCTCTGTAGGCTCTGTGACTCCCTCAGACTGGGGTCCCCAACCCCCGGGCCATGGACCAGTACCGGTCTGTGGCCTGTTAGGAACTGGGACACACAGCTAGGAGGCGAGTGGTGGGCTAGTGAGCAAAGCTTTGCCTGTCTTCACAGCCGCTCCCCCTCGCTTGCATTACCACTTGAGCTCTGCCTCCTGTCAGAGCAGTGGTGGCATTAGATTCACAGTAGGAACGCGAACCCTACTGTGAACTGTGCATTCGAGGGATCTAGGTTGCGTGCTCCCTATGAGAATCTAATGTCTGATGATCTGAGTGGAGCTGAGGAGGTGATGCTAGCGCTGGGAAGTGACTGCAAATACAGATGATCATTAACTGAGAGGAGTGACTGCACGGAGACCATAATAAATCAGTTGCTTGCAGACTCATACCAAAACCCTATCAGTGAGTGGCAAGTGACAATTAAGCCGTGTCTGGTGGCAGGCTATAAAGCCACCCTCCCCCCATCCCCACCCCAGTCCATGAAAAAATTGTCTTCCACGAAACCAGTTTCTGGTGTCAAAAAGGTTGGGGACTGCTGCGTTCAGACATTACCTGAACACTGGCTAGTGCTAAGCACCATCCTAAGTGCTAAGATCCACGGTACGAGCTCATCCTCATCAGGGGAGAAAGAAAGGAGCAGACATGCAAATCAGCGATTAAACTGTAGCATGATAAATAATTGTGTTCCAGCAAGATCTGGGAACCCAGCGGAGGGACAGGCACGTCAGACCTGCAGGAGGGGAGATGGTGCAGAAAAGCCTTTCTGAAGGAAAAGCAGTAGGGAACAGGGGATGGGGTCAGGAATACGGAATCAGGAGGAAGTTCGTTGAGAAAGATGATGAGTTCAACGTGCTGGATGTGAGATTCGTTGGGCAACATAGCAGGGCTTAGCCCTGCAAACACTTGGCTGCGCCCCTCCAAAGCTCGGGGAACTGCTTGGATTGCAGCTAGCCATTCGGGCGGTAGTAGTCGCATCCCTAGATTTGGACGAAGTGGCTCAGGGGAAGATGTGGAACCACCAGAGCAGTAAGAGGAAAACGGAGGTGAGTGAGCTGCAGAACCCACAGAAGGAGGACCTGATGGAGGGGGGCTGGCCCCGGTACCAGATGTCACCAAGAGGTCAAATCAAATCTTACCTGGGTTGACACTGTGCAGGTCATCGCGGGGCTTGGCCAGAGCAGCCTGGGAGGCCAGTTAGGAGACAGGCTGCAGGGCCCGGCTGGGGAAGTGGGTGAAATGTAAATAGAGCCTGCAGGCTGACAACACTCGCGGAAAACCGGATGGGGAAGAAGGAGCTACAGGAACTGGAGACTTAATGGTTTTTGCTTTTATTTTTTAAGTATTGAAGACAGACCTTTGGGACCTTTGCTAATAGTGCCCTGTTCCTTTGAAAATCTTCCCTTTTAGAGTTAATTTTCTTTTGTAAAAAAAGATTTTTATTTATTCATTTTTAGAGAGAGGGGAAGGCAGGGAGAAAGAGAGGGAGAGAAATATTGGTGTGTGAAAGAAACATCAATCCATTGCCTCTCACTTGCCCTCAGCTGGGGACCTGGCTTGCAATTCAGGCGTGTGCCCTGACCAGGAATTGAACCAGCGACCTTTCGGTTCGCAGGCTAGCACCCAATCCGCTGAGCCACACCAACCAGGGCTAGAGTTAATTTTCTTGACAGACCACCAGGATTAATGTCATATCATGTTTTCAATTCAGGGATTCCTTCTAATTCCACTTTAGTCAACCATCCCACATTTATTTTTAGTTTTCTTCTCAATATTTCTTTTGAGGTTACTCTATTTTATTGCCGAAGGTATTTTCCAGTCATAAAAAGAAATCATTTTCTCCACCCTCTCAATAAAGGTGCTGGGAGACAGCCTCTGGAAGTCCCTTTGGGAGCTCACCAGACGGCCCTGTGTCTCTCATTTACAGTAACATATGACATTGTCTAAGTTTGATCTCTTTCCTGAGAACCTGTCCCCTTTGGCTTCTGGGAATGTTCCACACACAGAACAATGTCTGCAGCCCCAGGAGCTGGGAAAGGCAGCCCTGGGGCTACTGATGGTCTTGGTTACATTTCATGATGACTGGTCATGCCCCAGCAGAGATAAGACACCACGTGAACTGTACATTCCGTCCTCTGTGACTCCTGCTGAACTCAAAGCCAGAAGAAAGACTGGATGCTGTGAGCCTCTACACCATAGCAAGTAACACTCCCATGTCATTCCTTATAGTGCGTCCACAGAGACCTGGCGGCCAGGAACGTGTTGGTGACCCATGGCAAAGTGGTGAAGATTTGTGATTTCGGACTGGCTCGAGATATTATGAGTGATTCCAACTATGTTATCAGGGGCAACGTGAGACTGCTGTTCCTTTCATATTTTTCTACCGTCATTTTGTGTTTTATCATTGTCAGGGTGAACGTCTACACTCAGTGCAGTGTGTTGATTAACATCCAAATGAGTGCTCACAGCAGTATGCCTTCTTATGCTTAAGAGGTTTTCTGTAGCTTCCATTCCATCTGTAATAAAATTTGAGCAAAACAGCAACATATCTATCCTTGGGATAGTCAGAATAGGTTAGGGTCCTTTGAATGCAAGCCACACTTAACAGCAAATCTCATTGCTTGCATTTATTTCAGTTCCCTTAACTAAAAAGTGACTATTAAGTCATGTTTCCAATGATGGAAATAGCTAATAGTCACAATAAAACACTTAAAAATACAACATGTAAATTGAATATTAAATATAAATTTCTAAAAGGCACAATATTTAAATTAAATATTAGTTAATTTGTCATCCTACTACTGTTATACAGGAAACCTAGAATGTGACTAAGTCTACTTGTTTAAAAAACCTGTGGGCAGGTGTGTTATTTACAAGAGAACTGTTAGAAATACTAGATGATAACATTGTGTAGTTAGTTGAAAGAGTATCGTTGTTAAAAATTACAGCACCTGGATTCAAGCCCCTATTTTTCTTTTTGGCTCTTCATTTTTAGGAATTCTAGCTGTTTTATTGACCCTACTTGTGAAATAATAGTAACAACAAATGCCGATATCACGCTCACTGTTGTTAAGGGCTGTCTAGGTGCTTTACGTATATTAACTCAGGTAGTCCTAAAGTGCCCATTCATGTGTGAGGAAACTGAGGCACAGACACGTAACTTGTCAGTGATTACACAGTCTATGGATTAGAACATGAATGGTCCGAGCCTGTGTTTCTGTATTGCTGTGATGATACAGTATTTCCCATGAGGATTATATACTGACGTCAGCATTGTTGTGGGGATGAGCTAATAAGACCCACATGAAAACTCCTGCCCAGGGTAAACATCCAATAAATGTCAAAAATCAAATTCAACTGTATTCCCACTAGACTCAGGTAATCAATCGCCCTAGCTGATTTTAGATCTGTGCCTCACTGAAGTCACAGACATGATGAATGCTCATCTGTGGCTATGTAGTTTCTACCCTGCTAGCTGGTGGCTGCCAATTTGGGAAGCTGAATCACATTTGCAACCATAATTAATTCCTTCAGTTGATCAAATTGATTATATCAGCTCATCAGTTTGTGGAGGATTCAAGATAGGGTTTCTATCTTGAGTTTAGATTTCACTTGGCAGAACAAATGTGCCCCGTGAAGGGCTCCTCAACCCATGAGAAAGAAACTACTACACAATATGCTCTTCATTCCTTTCTTGATTCTACTCTGAGGCTGGACTCATTCAAAACCCCCCATTTCATGCTGCTGGGAATTATTAAAGCCACAGCAGCCAGCCTGCTATCATTTCCAAAAGTGATGACGTATGCCCTCTTCACCACATTGTTGTGGAGAGCATTTTCTTCCACGGTAGTTCTTCCAAGAAACGGTTTAACAAAATAATGCACTGACTCACTAGTATCCACTCGCCTCTGGGCAACTGACTGGCTACGCCTTAATGGAAAGTTTCTACTGTTAAACTTCCCAATTGCAAGCACAGGTTGTTGTTCAAAATAAGTTTTAAAGAAATAAGGTGGTTTTTTAAGGCTACTACATTAGAATGTTAATTTAAAATGAAACGCTTCTGCGTGAGGCATATGATTTTCCCAATTAAGCATTAAGAGTGGCCTTAGGAAGATAAAATTTATATTCTAGCTCACAATAGATAAGAAGAAGTAATGATTGTCTGTGGGAAAGTCACCATTAATCTCCCCTTGGATTTTGCACAGGCCCGCCTGCCTGTGAAGTGGATGGCTCCTGAAAGCTTATTCGAAGGGGTCTACACAATTAAGAGTGATGTCTGGTCATATGGGATATTACTCTGGGAGATATTCTCACTCGGTAAGTTTGGCAGCTTGCTTCCCTCTCTGGACATAGGGCTTCTGTACGGTCGGTCTCTCTGTACCCCTCCCCGGCTCCCAAGTCAAAGAGTGGATGAAATGCCACCTGGAATGCACCCAGAGCTCCCAAGTCTTACTTCTGTTGCAACAGGTGCCACTTGATGTTTTATTTGCCGGTGTCAATAGTTCTGTCTTCAGCCTATATTCCCCTTGACAACAGGGACCATGACTTCGCCCAGTAGCAGCCTAGCATAATTCAACATCTGGCCCGCGGGAGCTCTCCATACGTGTGTGTTAATTGAAGGGATGAATAAACAAATGAAGAATGAGTAGTAAATACTTATACTACCCAATGCTTTCCTCAGGTGTCAATCCTTACCCTGGCATTCCAGTTGATGCTAACTTTTATAAGCTCATTCAGAGTGGATTTAAAATGGACCAGCCATTTTATGCTACAGAAGAAATGTAAGTTCACACAAGACTGTAAAGTGGCTGAAATCAGAAATTTATGGTCTGTCTAGTTCCCAATACATGACAAAAATAGTACAACTTCTTAATGCAAAGCTCATATGATTCCTCTTAAAAAAAGAAAACTCCTCCTTTGTGTTTGGTGGGGGCAGGGAAGGTCTCTGAACAAAACTGAACCTTTCCTGCCCGGAGGTACTCTCACTTCTGGGTTTCAGTTCCTCTGCTTGAGGGATTTGTGAGGGTGATAAGACTCCATCTCCGACTTCTGGTCCACACAGTATGTTTTAAAAATGCATTTCTGTGCATCGCTGAATTTGGCTTTTCCAATGCGAGTTCAAAATCTAGTCGAGTACTTGCTACAAAACAAGCATGCCATTAACAAGCAGCTCGCTGGCAATCAGTGGTACTTCATTATGTGAAAAATGGTTCCTTTTTCTTTGTTCGAATTTCCTCATCTTGCTATCGTGCCCTTTGCTCTGTTACCCTTACAGATACTTCATAATGCAGTCCTGCTGGGCTTTCGACTCCAGGAAACGGCCATCCTTCTCTAACCTGATTTCGTGTTTGGGATGTCAGCTCGCAGACGCAGAGGAAGCGGTATGTGGCAGCACTTGCTCCCTTGTGACAAGAAGGGAAGCCATGAGAACAATTGTAACTGGTTTCCTAAGAGCCAAAGGAGCCAAGTTGTCTTCCTCATCCTAATTTGTTGTGGTCACCCTGTAAAAGTTATGTGGGCTGATACACCTGACACTAATACAATAGTGTATGTCAAGTATAACTGAGCACTTTTACAAAAAATTAAACTTAATTAAAAAAAGAAAAAAGTAGTATAGGTGAGACATAGTTATTGATAAGTGATTTGGGGGGAGGAAGGCTTTTCGGGAAAATTTCAGCCAGTTGATTAAGAAATGAAATGCTTTTAAGCATCAGATGCAGAAGACTAGACGACTAAATACAACTTAATCCCTGACCCACCTTTCCTAATCCAACATGAAGCTTTGTACCATGCAACCATGCAGTAGAGTAGAGTGGGAAGAGCACTGACCTGGAGCTGTGAGCGCCTAATACCAGCTCCATTGTTCTGCCCCCTGAAAGCTGTGTGAATTATGGCCAATCACTTTATTTCTCTGGACCTTCGCTTTCTCACCTGTAGAATGGGTTACTAAGTTAGATGGTCCTTGAGCTGCGGGAACATGGAATTCCTTTGATGACTCTTCCCCTTATCAGTGCCACCGGGCATAACAAAAGGAGCCGTCCCCTAGGTGACGTGAGCAAACCATAGCACCTTGAACTCCACATACCTAGGTTCAAACCTTGGCTTCATCATTTGCTTCTTACAAGACTTAAGTCACGTAGCCTTTCCCGGGATCTCATACCTTATCAGAAATGTGGGATTAACAAACCTTACTTCGTGAAGCTGTAAGGAATAATTAAGATGACATATATGAAAAGACTTAGCACGTAGCAGACACTTAGTAGTTACTCAAAAAGTGTTAGGTAAATATGATTCTGATTCTTTAAATGAGCTGTCTGTCTTCTGTTTTAAAATTATTAAGCATCCATTTTCAATTCTGTGTCTCCCTCAAGGCCTGTGTAGATGGTGAGTGTCCCCTCCTCCAGCCATGGCTTTAACAATCACATATAGAAACTAAGTCATTGTCAGGAAATTAGGTCCAGCAGGTTGGGGGAGATAGAAAGCCCCTAAGGGACTATAGGCTATTGAACAAATGATCTGTAAAGAGTTAGTGAAACTGAAATAAACTGAAAGGAGAGTTATAGAGAGAAACAAGAAATGAGCTGTTGGAGCAAAGAAAAAGGGTCGAGTGCAAAAAAGGGTTTTTACCTGTTGGGAGTTAGGTTTGGATTTGCAGAGGTGGTCTTTGAGCTACGGTGAAGAATGCATAGCATTTTGGCTGTTGGAGAATGGAGGATTAACAGCGTGTTCCACGCTGGCTGAGTAATAGAAAGGGTCAAGGTTGATAAATTAGAACGTGAAATAAATGGTTGTGGCTACAAGATTGGGTGAGGTGGTGGGGATATGGGGGAAACAAGGCTGTGCAGTAACCAACCTCTAGGTCCGGTTCAGAAAAAAAGGTGTATTGTTACCATGAATCCTTAAGGGCAAAGGCACACTCTCATTATGTAGACTGGGTTGAAAGGATATATGTATTTTATGTTTTCTAGAAAGAAAAACTCAGGGTGGGAAATAGTTCATTCATCTAACACTACAACTGATTGTCAAAAACAAATTAACAGCAACAACAAAGACAGCAGCGAGGAGTGGGGAGTGGAGGAGCCTGTCAAACCTAAAGAATGCGCTGCCTCTGCTTCCTAAGGAGTTCTTATAAACAAGGAAAACATGTCAGCCCAATATGAAAGGGCAAAGGAGATAAACAGACTCTTCACAATGAAATGCAAAAGGCCACTGAAAATAGAAAAAAATGTTTAACTTTGCTTATCATGACACATGCGGATGGGGAGAGAGATAAGACCTGTTGCCAGACAAAGGGCTAGAAGACTGTTACTACCCCCTGCTGGTGAGGCTCTGAGAAAAAAGTCTTCCCAGACACAGTTGATAGCAGTAGAAATAAGGAAATCCTTCTGCAGAGCAGCCCAGGTCAAGTGTCTCGCAACTCAAATGTGCATCCCCTTTGATCACCTTCCCCACTTCTCCCAAAGACAGACACGGTCATGTGCGCACTTTTTCACTTTATATCCTATGAACAGTCCATCAAAAGGTTAATTATGGTACATTGGTACTAAAGAACCCTACGCTACCTTTAAAAAGATATATCTTTGTGTTTAGTAAATAGTGAAAATATGTAACATGTAATATGAACATCCATAATTGACACATGTAACATAGAAACAACATACTAGTCATTCAAAATAAGGTTCTGAAACAATCTACGGTCTGAGTCCACAGACACAAATGTGTGTGTTTGCATAGCGAGCTATCTGTAATGGCGGGCGCCTCTGATGGCTTTAGCTTTTTCTATAGAACATTCTATATTGCTTGAATTATCGATATGGACATGTATTAATCTGGTAACCAGACCAAAAAGTAGAGCTGTTCTTGTTTTATAAAAAATAATTAAAAGTCATTAAATTCCCAGGCGAGGACTCAAGAATCAATCCCCTGTGTTATCTGCATAATGAACAGATATCTTTTTTGTGGCCTTTCTCTTTTGTGGTTTTCTTCATGGCTTTAGGATTTCTAGATGAAGATGCATCTAAAAGTAGAAGCAATAATGAAATAAAATAGTTGACAATGACTCGATTTCTCCATTAAAAAAGGGACTAAAATTGCTTTGTCAATTAATGTGTAGAATAGCCTCTAACGCCTATGAGTACTAAAAGCAAGTAATAATCTGTAATACAGGCACATGACTCGGAAGTCTTCATCAGATGATAATGAGCTTTCTGTCTCTTTCCCATATTCAGATGTATCAGAACATGGATGGCCACGTACCAAAACGTCCTTCCGGCTACCAAAACAGACCTCCTTCCAAAGGGGCGGTGGATGCAGGGCTACCTGCTCCGCAGGGTCACGCTGAAGACTCATAGAGAAACAATGTAGTCTTAAGGGCTCCTCCCCTGAACCTGACCACCTCCGACAGGTTGTCGATTACCAAAACAAGGTTAATGTCACCACTAAAAGAAAATGTATTCTCAACTGCTGCTTTGCTGGACTTTTTCTCTAGAAGTTCTCTGTATTTACTCTTGTTCTCAAAGGAACTTTTGTAAAATCGAATTTGCACAAGGCAGGAAGAGCTTATTGGAGCCTCCACCTACATCTAGAGGCCTTCTCAGGCTGGCTTGAGTGAAAATTGTGTACCTAAAGTATAGTATATTCTTGTAAATACATAAAACAATCATTTTGCTAAGGAGAAGCTAATGTGATTTTTTAAATCTATGTTTTAAAATAATATGTAACTTTTATAGCTATTTAGTGATATATTTTATGAATGGAAATAAAATTTCTACTCTAGAAATGTTTGTTATTGAATTGCTTACACAGTATATTTAGGGCAAGACTTTTGTGGAGTTCATGAACCTACTGAAATTGTGGGTGACATTTTGTTTGTGCATGAGTTTTTTTTTTCCTTACTGAGAAGGCCCATTCTCTCATCAGATTCCTTTTTTAAAGATTTTATTTTTACAGAGAGGGGAAGGGAGGGAGAAAGAGGGAGAGAAATATCGATGTGTGAGAAAAACATTGATCAGCTGCCTCTCGCACGCACTGCAACTGGGGACCAGGCCCACAACCCAGGCTTGTGCCCTGACTGGGAATCAAACCGGTGACCCCTTGCTTTGCAGGATGATGCTCAACCAACGGAACCACATTGGTCAGGGCTCATCAGATTCTAAAAAGAACCCATATTCCTGCCCCCGAGACTAGGAGAAGAACAGCTGATGGTGGACATCTGCTGTCTTCTCTGTAGCACCGCTTTGATGCAGTCCCACTCGTCCTTTGAAGCTTAGCACTCTCCAGCCCACAGGCTTATAAACTTGGACTTGTCCTCCTCCCTACGTGCCAGGTGTAGTTCTTGGTGAAGAACATGCTGAAGTTCAACCTTTTCTTTCTTGTCCTCCCTTCTAGTATAATGGTTGCAAATATGAGCTCCCCACCACTTTTTAGCTTTGTGATGTTGGGTAAGTAATTGAACTTCATTAGGTCCCAGTTTTCTCTTCTGGAAAATGGGATAATAATGGCATCTATCTTATAGGGCTGTTGTGAGAATTAGATAAATTATATATATCTATATATGTGTTATAAATGTATACATATATTACATAAACATATAAATCACTTAGATAAATGCCTGGCCCATAGAGATAAACTAATGGCATTTGTGCTTTCTTTTCTGGTTTTAATTTTTTGCTGTAGACCAGGCCCGCATAAACTCACTTGGAATACGCTGATTTCTTCTTCACCTAACTCTGCTCCGTGTCTCTCTACCACACAGTGTTTTCTGTGAGCCACTGACAGATTCATCTTTCCAAAGTGTTAGTCTGCATCTATCACTTCAGGGTTGGGGCGCTTTCAGTGGTTTCGTGTCTAACTGCTGAAGTCAGATTCCCAGCAGCTGGTTCGACTGCATTTCTGGTATCAGATGACATCAGTCTCTCTAGCCCAAACCTCCTGGCCCTGTGTAGGGGACATGTGTAAGGCATTCTCATCTCTGTTTTTCCTTCTCTTCACCCTCCCTCTACATGAGATCCCAGCTCCCTTCTCCTCTCCCTACTTAAGCCTTCGCGTCGTGACCAGACTGGTGCCCCGTCTTGTGCTCAGGTCTTTCTCAGCCCTGTCTGCCATTAGCGATGGTTTCCCCCACCGAAATCTTGTCTGTATCATCTGCTTGGCTCAGAACATACAGCCTGTCTACCTTATGTGATGGCTTACTTTCTTAAGTAAACGCCCTTTCAAAAGTAGATATGATTTGTGCCAAGCTGTATGCCACACGTCTATTTGAAAGTATAGTCAGGACACAATATTTTTTACCTGCTTAAGGCCTAAAATGTGCTCGATGTTAAAAATTCAAATAATTTTATGTTTTTACTTATAGTAATAGTGAAATTTCTCCTTTATGCACTCAGATCCTAAAATACTTCGTCAGGGGAACCACTGTTAAAATTTCAAGTATATTTTCTCCATCTTCTTGTTTAAAGATCATTATATTATTCACATGTGTTTACACACAAACACACAGGTTGAGGTCTTTGGGACTTTTTTTAAAAGATTTTATTTATTTATTTTTAGAGGGAGAGTAAGGGTGAGAGAGGGAAACAATGATGTGACAGAGAAACATTGATTTGTTCCCCCTGGGGGGAGAACCCGAAACCCAGGCACGTGACCAGACTGGGAATTGAACTGGTGGCCTTTCACCTTGTGGGACAACGCCCAACCAACTGAACCACACCAGTCAGAACCAGGGGTCTTTGTTTTTCACATAAGTGGAATAACAGTAGCCATACTGTCCAACAGGCTTGTTGCTTTTCACAAGATGCCAATATTTTTCTCAATTACGTAGTTTATGTGCTAAGCATTATGCTAATTAAACATGCCTTATCTCATTAAACTTCATAAATACCTTATGAAATAGGTACCAAAATTACTAATTTTTTTCAAAAGGAAATGGAAACAGGTTAATAACTTACAGTCATCAAGTGCCTATTAACACTTATCTTGTGATTTCTCTTGAGTTCTATTATTATTTTATTTATTGTATTTATTTTTGTTTAATTGTGGTTAAAAAACACATAATGTAAAACTTACCATCTTGACCATTTTTTAAATTTTATTTATTTGTTTCTAGAGAGAGGGCAAAGAAGGGAGAAAGAAAGGGAGGGAAACACTGATACATGAAAGAAATATCGATCAGCTGCCTCTTGCACGCCCCCAGCCAGGGGCCTGGCCCAAAACCCAGGCGTGTGCCCTGACCAAGAATTGAACCGGTCGCCTTTTGCTTTTCCTGTTGATGCCCAACCCACTGACCCATGCCAGTCAGGGTACTTTGCCCAATTTTAAGCTCAGTTGTTAAAAAATTCACTTCGTTGTGAAACAGATCTCCAGAACTTTTTCATCTTGCGAAACTGAAACCCTCCACCCATTAAACAATCCCGCTCCCCCGGTCTCCTAGGAAAGAGCCTCCTCCTTCTGTCTCTGTGAACTTGGCTCCTCTGGATAACTCATACAAATGGAATCATACAGTATTTATCTTTTCGTGACCGGCTTATTTCACCTAGAATAATGGCTTCAAGGTTCATCCATGTTATAGCATTTCCTTCCTTTTTAAGGCTGAATAATATTCCATGGTATATGTGTATATAATACATTTTGTTTATTCACTTATCTGTTAATGGATATTTAGTTCGCTTCCACCTCATGGCTATTGTGAACAATGCTGCTAGGAACATGGGTGTCCAAATATCTCTTTGAAACCCTGCTTTCAATTCTTCTGTATATATACCCAGAAGTGTAATTGCTGAATAATGTGGGAATTGTATTTTTAATTTTTGTTGTATTTATTATTTTTAAAGACTCTGTGATCACTTTTGTTGTAGTGATCATGTGTTTCTTTGGCCATCCAGTATCAATTCCCATTTCTTTTGGTAACAGCACCGTGAGTTATGGTATCACTTCTCCCTATTGTATGCATTGCGGTGGAACTTTAGTCAGGGGGCTTTGCCTTCTAGCCAAGGGGAACCCTTGACTCAAGCTAGGTGAATAAACACCCTCTCTTGTTCTGGAACTTTGTATCTTGACTGGATTCAGGTAAGAATGGAAACAGGAGTTGGAGCTTATTATTTGCACAGTACCAGTTCCTGCCTACACTGACAAGCAGCTCCCACTTCTTGGGTTTTTGGAGTTGCTTTGGTCCCTCTTCTTGCCCAAGACTTTGTCTCCAGCCTTCCTGTCAGATCAGTAAAGCCTCCTCTGAGGCAGCGAGCCCAAGCCTGCCCCTGTTGCACACAGCCCGAGAACCTTGGCTCAAACACCTGCACTGACTCAGTCCCCATGGCTGAACTGAGGGTTTCATCTGCTTTACCTTCTCTAGAAAGTCCTCTCTGTTTTGGTTGCCAATGGTCTTCTTTCTAACTTCAAGGGCCACGCTGATTTGTCTTCATGGGCATGCTCTTCTGTCATCTTGATAGGATGTGTGGGAGTGGAGTCACAAGCATTTGGCATGCCCTCTTTAACAACTTGTCCGAGAATGTTGGTGATTACAGGGGAGAAAATAAAAACCAGTTAACATTTATAGGAATGTTATCCTTTTCCTTCTGCCAGAGTGATTTTAGTCAGGATGCACACACATTCTGAACCTTATGGCACTGTGGATGGAGCCGAACGAATGTGTTTGTACATGGAATCGTCTACCCTTTGTTGCAGTGTCGAAAGCACCAAAGAATTTTATTTCCTTGAAAATGAATATTCTGTTGTTCATGAGCTTTAGAAAATGGCAACATACTCTACACAGACTTCCAGATCTAGCTTTGTTTTTTTTCCTAATCAACATTGTGCCCCTAAGATTCATTCATGGTGTTACATGAACCTTTGGTTCTTTCATTTCACTGTTGTGCTATGTGAAAACACAATCACCATTATTTAGTCACTCTTACACTGATGACATTTGAAGTGTTTTGGATTGGTTAGGATAATGGGTTCAGAAGTGTTCATTATATCATTTTACTTTTATAACATTTATTATACAAAATATGATATTTAAAAGGCAACGTTCTCTAAGGACGATGGCATTTAAAATGAAATTAGATTCTATTAAACCCAGCTTTTACAACATGCTGGGTTTTGGTTTAGGTAAACCTGTGTCCCTGACAACGCTACACACGTCAGAACACAAGCAACGCACACCAGTTTTAGAGATGCTGCTGACTGTTTGGACAGCCCCTCCAGCCAGGCTTTTACAGTTATCTCACCAGTAGGTGGCGCCCTAGGACTATTGGTTTTTAATTAGTCCCAGCCATCAGGCCTGACTTCCTTATTTACTGCACCCCGCCCCTGGGAAGACAATTTTAAGCAGAATTAAAGGAAAGGTCAATCAGTTAATTAGAAGGAAAAACAACCCTCTATAAAGATAACTTCTGTCCATTTATTCAGCGTTCAGCTGTTTCCTGAGTATGGTAACAATTGTACGTTTTTATGTGCATTATTTATTCACCACATTCCTGACATGAACTGTGCAGCCCAATGTCAATGTTTTTATAGGACACGGTTTTTACCACTCTGTTCTGCAGAGTGCCTTCATCTGCACATGGAATTGACTTTTGAGCTTCTTCTTGGATCACCTTTTATGCTCAATGTTGCCTGAGCCTGGACTGGCTTCCTCTATTGAAATAAAAAGCCTATTTCCTGGAGATTTTTTGGAGTAAGAAAAGTGCCCAGGGGCATTTGGCCTGCAGCAGGAAGATGTCCTGGGCGGCCTCTTATCACAGTCCCAGCCCTTCGGTCACCTGCCTTCCTTCCTGTCCCTCCTTCCCTCACCACCGCCCCTTGGTTTTCTTCCTGATCTTCCTTCTCTCACCTTAGTCCTTCGTGAAGGACTTTCTCAGTAACAGATTTATCTGAATTCCTCTGCTACTCCCACTATCATTTTTGTCAAAAATAAATGGCACATCAGTATTTACATTTGCTTCTGTCGATGCCACAATCACCATCAGCAGCAACAACAACGACAAGGTAAGGGGAGATTTTGCCCAAAAAACCCAAAGAAACCCTCAAACCCACATCCTTTTAGCTCCTAAGGGTTCGAATGTATTGAATTTCAATTTATCTTAATAAGGCTGAAAAGGCTTTGATGAATTTTTTTGTGGTAAAATATATATAAAATAAAATTCATCATTTTAACCATTAGGTACATTCATGTCATTGCACAGCCATCACCACCATCCATCCCCAGAGCTTTTCCATCTTCCCAAACTGAAACTCTGTCCGCATTAAACCCTAATTCCACAGCCATCCTCCCCCAGCCCTGGCGCCCGTCATTCTACTTTCTATTTCTATGAAGTAGACTACTTTAGGTACCTCACAGAAGTGGAACAAAACAGTATTTGTCTTTTTGAAACTGGCTTGTTTCACCTAACATAATGTCCTTAAAGTTTGCTTTGATGCATTCTTTATATTAGCATTTATTGATAACACGTGTGTCCTAGAGCTGTTGCTAAAGGCTTGACATGTATTGTTTCATTTAACAAATTGTAAGGCAGGCCTTTGGAAGTTCAGGAGGGACTAAGTGCAGGCCCGACCTGGGCCCCACCTGCCTTTCCCCGCTCAGCCACACTGGCCTCCGGGCTCCTTCCTGAAGCCCGTCATCTTGCTTTGGCTCAGTCCTCAGCCAATGAAAGCTGTCTGGTAACAGCAAGATTATAGGATTTCCAGCTTTCCATTTGCCTCGAATCATGAATGCATATGTAGAAAAGCAAGCCGTCTTTCTGGTATCTTATTGAGGAAACACTCCCGCACGGGCTCATTCATGAAAAGTTAACAGCTATAACTAAAGGGAGCAAGCACATGAAATGTTTCAACTAAAAAATGAAATAAAAATTTAACTGTGCCTATTTAAGAATTTTCTGCATGTACTGCTAAAAGCCTCTTACAAGAAAAATTATAATAAAGTCAACTGTAATACATTCAGCAGTCAGAACATAAGAACCATATATGGTATTGTTAAACACAAATTAAGAGGCTACATTTATGTATAAATTAACTGTTAAAAAACTAGCTTTTTGACCTATGATTCATATACCATACAATTCACTTCTTTCTAGAACACTATTCAATAACTTAGCTTTTTACTTGGATGAAAATTGCCTACCTCTGACCACTTTACATTACATTGATTGACTTGATTGGTGAGAGTCACGCAGGAGGAGTTAAGCCCCAGAGAGTTTCTGTGGCATGGGCTGCGGGATTAGCTCTGCGTTAGTAATTTGGGGTATTTGTCAGCGTTGTTTCTATGTCCATGACTATTTAATTCCTTAACGTTGCTATCTTAAAAGTTAATGTGTTGTAGGTTATTTGGAGTTCCATTATTACACAGGGTCTGGCACAAACAATGCTCCCTTTTTATTATAAAATCTTTTATTGCCAAATCATAAGCATGTAATTCTATAACATAATAATATCACACTCACCTATGCCACATAACATTTTAGGTGACATGTTCAAATTAAAACTATAAGTTATTACACCCATGCTATTACCTTACCAACCACACTCAAGCTGGCGTCACTTCTGCCAGACCCTGTATTATAGATAGAACAAAATAAAAGGAGGTTAGGGGAGGGGGTTGGGGGAATGGGTAGACAAGGTGAAGGGATTAACAAAAAACCAACCAACCAACCAACCAAACAAACAAACAAACAAAAAACTCGTGGACATACGACAACAGTATGGTGATCAACAGAGGGAAAGGGAGACGGGGGCAAATGGAAGAGGGTGAAGTGGAGGGAGGGAGACTTGATTTTGGTTTGTGAACACACAGTACAACATACAGATGATGTGTTACAGAACTATACACTTGAAACATATATAATTTTATTAACTAATGTTACCACAATACATTCAATAAAATTTTTGAAAAAATGAAACGAAAGGCGGTTAGCTTCCCAGTCTCTGCCAGAAACGCAGTGAGATCAGTAGGCAGCCCTCGCCCCAGGCATATCAGCGTTTCTAGGCGTAAGAGCCTGAGCATGTTCCACTTGCAAGTGCAGATGACTATCTCCCGCTGCTCTCAGGAGAACTGACAGGCCCCTGGCTCCAAGCCCCAGGCAGGTGCTCCCATGAGGGCAAGGAGACCCTTCGTGTGCCGAGATAAGAGGAAATTGGAAGGGGGGTCAGGCAAAGAGGTGGGTGACAAGAGCAGTGGAGCCAGGACCCCCTTCTTCCTTGGCTTCTGCGCCATCTCTCTCCCAGTCACCCAGAGCCTAGGAATCAGGCTGGGGAGCCGGATGGACTGCAGTGGGGCCCTAAACAGGTCACACCTTCCCTTTGCCCAGGGCGCACTCTGACATTGCAGGCACCGCACAGGTCAGCTCTAGAATGAACGGAGGCTGAGGGTGGTGGTGGGGAGAGAAGGGGACAAAGTGGATACTGGGCTGTAAACTGGTCTGTGGCAGAACCTCAGGGACAAGGAAAAGTCTACGTGACTCTGGTGGCAGAATGGGAAAAAGAAAATTCTGTGGTTGGTCCAACAGAGAGGATCTAATAGAAAGTGTTTTATTAGCCAACACCTCGGTAGTGCTATGTAAAGGAGCCATTTGAAAAGCACTGTAGTATATTAATTTATTTAACCTTTGCAAAAATCCCATGAGGTAAACACTGTTATGATCTTCATGTTACAGGCAAAGAAGCTGAGGTACAGAGAAGTTCAGTAACTTGCCAGGTGGCAGATGGCAGTTGGCAGAGCAGATCAGAACCCTGACGCAGTATGCACTCCACAGGATCCTATGTGTTTTTTACATATTTGTAGGTATGTGACACGTAAGCATTAATCTTATATAGCTTCCTTCATGTTGAAGACAAGATTAGTAATGGTGGTACTTCTGGCACCAGATTTTCTCCTTTGAAAAGCAAATTTCATCAGTTTCTTTTCAAAGGACCAGGTCCGTCCTTCTGTCATAACCTTGGCCCAGGTAGTCAGGGTGAGACCTGGGCTGGGACACGTCTACAGAGTTGGGACAAGATCTGTAGCTGTGATAGATTGTCCCGGGTACTACTGTCGCTTGTCTCTCACAGACCACAGGGACAAAAGTAACTGATTTCTTAATGTTAACACGGTTGCTCTCGCTTTGAATTTGATTCAGATGGAAGCAAATGTGTAGCTAGTACGACTTTGGGAAATATGTTTGCATTTTTGGTTCTAAAGGGACATTGCAATATCTTTATTTTTAAATCCTGACCCCTCCTTTTCTTTGAGTTTATCATCCACAGTATTTGGGGGGGGGGACAGTTATCTGTGAATAATATGAGGGTGAAAAATTAACCTATGTGGTCATTTGGTCAACTAATTCAGCACACAGATTTATTGCTTGTCCGCCATGGGCACTGTTCTAGGTCCCCTGTTTAATGAACATTTACTAAGTACTTACTATATAAAGCATTTGCAATACAGAGAAAGAGTGAAACATGCTACCCGCCCTCCACAACAGCACCAATAGGTGGGCAATCAAATTCCAAGTGGGTTGACTCGTGACCTGTCTTTGAGGTTCTCAGGGAAAACTTCCCTAGGATGTGTTGACGTTAAAATGTTATTGACACCAAAACTATGTGGCTTAAATGCTGAGAGTGAAATATGGCCCCAGTGGCTTTGATGGTGGAAACAGTTTGATTGAAAATGTTCACTACGCAGAGACCGTCGCTCCCTGGATTAGAATCCTAAGTCTGTGTTTGCTTATTACACAAGTCCTCAGGATCCGCTTCTCCTGAGGCATTTAAAACATGCCAACCTGGTGTTGCATAAAAAACAAGCTGTGCATTCAGCAAATATAACCTGGTGAGCAGAGTCACTGTCATCCAGTCAGCAAGAGGGGAGCTGACGTTCCACTGCCCACAAGCAATGGACATGGAGAAAGTCAACTCCATGGACTTCAGAGAATTTGTGGATGTGTTTGGGAATGTCATTGAGAGATGTCCTCTGATTGCAGCTGCTGTTTGGTCCCAGAGCCCATTCTCTGACTGGGAAGAGTTAGAGAGGCACTTTTCTGCCTTTATTGATGCTCTGCCACAGACAGGTAAGACTCTGAGGTTCTCCACAAAGGGGTTTCAAATATTCTTATCAAAATATGTTTGGCTCCTTTAGTTAGTTATAATTGCTATATTTATTTAGCTATTTTTATTGTAAGGGTCATTAAGTTTCCTCAAATTTAGTAAATGGGAGTTCGGCACTTGCATGCTGTTAAGCCAAAAGTAAGGTAAAAGAATGTATATTGGCTCAGGTAAAGTGGCTGTTAAATGTTAAAGCTATGAGGTCATGAGGAAAGAGAATGGGGCCTCAAGGGGCTCAGAGGCCAAAGGTCAGGACGAGGGCCTACCTGTTTCAGCAGAGTGTGTGCACTTTGGGAATGTCCTGTATGTGGGAGAGAAAACAGCTCGGTATCAGAATATCTCAGGAGCCCAAGGGAACGAGCACGTGGCTGACGTTTTTACCAAAAAGGGCTAGTTTGGACTGGATTACTGAGGAAAGTAAATTCATTCAAATCAGTTTCTCCTTCAGGAGAGTGAAGAAGAGAAGACAAAAATCTGAATGAACTCTTCTGGAGAAAGGGAAAGAAGTTGTTGATTTCCTCCCGGCAGAGAGAGAAAAGGAAGGCACTTCTGGATATGGGGTGGAGGTTTAGGCAAACACCAAGTGAGTGAGCCTCACGGGGATTTAGAAGCCACGGAGATTGTCTAGATAATTCTTCGGAGGCAACTAGATGGAGCTGAAAGGACGGCAGGCGGGGCACAAGCGCTGTCTTCACAGAGGGGCCTTCCACAGAGATCTGGTTGGGGAGGGACAGCTGACCCCCTCCTCTCTTCCATGAGGCCAGCAAACAGAATCTTGCCTGTCCGTCTAGGTCTTTGACATCTGGGATGGCTTCCCATTGTCAGAGGAACATCTCGCAAGTGAGAAACTCATTTAAATTCATTTTAGGCACAGCTAGGAAGAGTGGAGGATGGTGTTACAAAATCAAACTGACAGAAATGTTGGGGCCATGTTGACACCCATGTTTCAGGGCCTCTCCAAAGCTGAGCTTCCCCTCCACCGCTGAGCTCAGGCATTGGGGGGCTGATGGACAGCAGAGCCTTCTGACCGATGACCACAGGAACAGTGAGCCCAGAGCTGCGGAGCAAGCTGGAGAGGGCAAGAGGCCCGGGGAGCCCAAGTCCAAAATGTCTGGTGGGAAAATGGACGAGGCCAAATGAAAGTCTTCTAAGCTAGAGGGGAAGTGATTTTTAAAGGGTATGAATGCTTTATGAATGACTTTTTTTTTTCCCATCAGGAAAAGAAAAAAAAAGGGAGGAAAATCCTATTACCTGTCTCAGTACCCCAAAAGGCGGCAGAGCCAGGGAAGGAATGTGTTGAGAGAGAAAGCTGTGACAGCATAAATAACTTCAATCTAGTATTCATTGCTTTATCAGTTATTCAACATTTATTTGGAGTTTGCTCTGTACCAGGAGCTTAGATTATGAAATAAAAATTTCCCCATTTCTGTCTTCTTTCCCACCAATAGTCACTCCAACCAGTTGGACTAGAAGCTCTAGTTAAGGTTAGTCAAGGTCTGGTTAAGGGACCTCTCTGCTGGTGGAGCCTGCCTCTCAACTCGATGCTGTCTCCATGCTTGTCTTAGAAAGGCAGCTGCGAGCAGAGCCTCCAAGCTGCAGGGGGGGGTGGTTGCTCCGTATCTAATCGCCTTAATGATATCGGATAGGTGATGTTAGCTAAGTAATAATAATAGTAGTTAAAATGAATTCAACCCTTACTATCCGTGTGTTTCAGGCACTTTCCCAAATACTTAGCATTTGTTAGCTCATTTAAACCTCATACTAATTCTATAAAACAAGTATATCATTATTATCCATTGTTTTACACAGATGAAAACTGAAGCACGGTGACATTAAGTAATATGATCAAGGACACACAGCTAGAATGTGGCAGAGCTGGGGTTCAAACCCTGATAGCCAATCCAGCAGCCTTGGAAGGATTTTTCCACAGAATCAGAAACAAAGTCTAGAAACAATTTCCAGGGGTTTAACTCATTCGTTTACTAATTTATTTAATTAACATAAATGCTCGAGGTCACAGACCTCATTTTGGTTGCTTAAATAGTCAAATAAAATGGGATTTGCTGCATAGTCTAGCCCTGTTCCTTGAATAGTTAGGAGCGAACTGGGTTTAATAGCCTTTGTACCCTAAAAGTAAAAGGGACTTTGAGGAGATGTACAGGCTGTGGTGATTTACCTCATCACACATTTGTTTTAAATGATCTAAGAAAATTCTCTACCATTAACAGAAAACGGAAGATCCTGTTTTTATAGTAAACCAAGGTTGACGATCCACGGCAATCCATTTAGGTTATGCTATGATGACTATGAGTCAGTAGGTGGCAGTCCAGGATTAATATTTAGTTCTAGCAATAATTGGCAAAGTATCCTTTGAAGCCAACCTCCTGATTTCCAGGAAAGGGAAAGACAACAGTAAAGGGAAGAATGTTGAAATACACACACACACACACACACACACACACACACACACAGTAACTTCAGTGCTGGCCTGTGTTAAAAATCAAAGAGCAATAAAACTGTTATAATAGAATTAATAATGCATCTCTTTGTGGCATTTCACAGTTGCACTAATGGCATAATTCATTATTTAATACTCATTTCAAAACAGAGTTGTTGAATGAATGAATCCCTTGAATGCAGGCTATAAGGCAGAAGAAGCTATTAAAATGTACCCTGTCAAAGAATATATTAAATTCCTTCTCAAGAGCAGTGTTTTGGTCAACAAATACTTATCGAGTGCCCACTAAGCCCCAGGAATTGTCCCAGGCACTAGGGATTGGAACAGTGACCAAGAAAAGTCCGTGCATTCTATGAGTTTACATTCCAGTGAAGAGAGACAGAATGAACATAAATAAATAATTTCAGATTCTAGGAACTATTAGAAGAAAATATGTACTATTATAGGAAATAAGTAAGAAAAGAGGTCTTTCTCGGGAAGTGACATTTGAGTTTAAAACCAAAAGATGAGAAGGAAGCAGTCCAAGACTGAGGAGAAGGCCACTCTAAGAAAAGGGACCTGAGACTTTTGGCATTTGGGGGCACCGAAAAGATCAAGATGGTTGGAGAGTAGTGAGAAATGGAGAAATATGAGGAAAGAGAGGTTAGCTAGCAGGGCTGCTCTGGTGGTAAAAGTGAGAGGTCATTTGGACAAGGATTGAAGCAGGAGAGATGGAGAGATGTGTCTGGGATTCTCAAAATAGATTTTAGAGTTAGAGCCAACAGGCTTTTTGGCATTTGTTGGGGGAAGGCAGATCAAAAACTAAGAGAAATTAAAGATAACTCCTAAGTTTTTAGTCTGGGCAACTGGGTGGGTGGTAATGCTGTTTTCTACAAGGAGGAAGACTTAAGAATCAAGAGGACAGGATGGAGAATGGGAGTTTGTTAAGTCTGAGATGCCTGGTAATCACCTGGATGAAAATATAGCATGTTCAGGTGGGTCATAACAAAGGTACTCAGTGAAAAGCTGAGGGCTATGCTAGATCTGAGTGTCTTCAAAGACTTTGTGGCATTTCAAATGATGGGACTAGTTGAGAACACTTAGGGTATCAGTGTAAATACAGAAGGGAGGAGACGTGAGTCTCTGGTACTTCAGCGTTAGTAATCTGGCAGAGCAAGAACCATTGGTGAAGAAAGCAAGTGATGGTAATCTTTCAAAAAGGAGAGAGGGCCAACCCTGTGACATGATCCCAAAGAGGTTGTGAGATAAGAGGACAGGGCCAAGGTTATAGGCTTAGAAAAATGTCCATCATCTGTGCCCTTGATGAATGCAGACTTGTTGGTGGGTGGGACTGAGAGCTTGGTAGAGTGAACTTGGAATGAGAAGAAAAGAAGTGGAGGTGCTACACAGATATTAGCCCTCTTGAGTTGCTGTAAGAAGGAGCAGGGACATAGGGAGAAGCTAGAGGACAACAGGAGCTCAAGGGAGGGATTCGACTTTGTTTATGGAATGAGTGATTTTATGGCATGTTTGTGTATTGAGGATAAGGCAATGAGTTGAAGGAAGAGAAACTGATGCTTGAAACTGCAGTCTTTGAGATGAAAAGAAAGACTGGCTTCAAGAACACCAGTGGAGAGGTTGGCCTTTGACGGAGGGACTAGATGATCTATTATACCAGGAAGGAGCACGCGGTAGTTGGCACAGATGTAGGGACATAAGTGGACTGGAACAGGGTTTTAAGCCAGTTCCCTGCTCTTCAGTGGCCACTCTTGCCTGCCCTGTCTTTTCCTGTGTGAACAAAGAGTGTCAGCTCTATTCTAGGAATTCTTCTGATGCAAAGATACATGTCTTGTGGCTACAGCATATCCACACACTCGCCTCTGCACCTGACATGTCAGTGGCACAGGGAGTGAGTCTGTGATTTTAGGAGAGGCTAAAGAACAGGCATCGCTGAAATGGCCCTGAGAACCAAGGGACAGTCAAGTGTCTGGTTAGAGTTTTGGTCTTTCAAGTGGGAGGATCCACAGGACTGAGGGCAGGGTGATGGGAAGTATCTGACCCTCTGGAGTTTAAGGCCA
Source organism: Mormoops blainvillei (assembly GCA_004026545.1). Lineage (NCBI taxonomy): Eukaryota > Metazoa > Chordata > Mammalia > Chiroptera > Mormoopidae > Mormoops > Mormoops blainvillei. Next base: position 173,526 of record PVJD01001404.1, on the reverse strand, counting down.
GGGCTGGAAGTGTTTCCAGGGTGCAGCGCTGGGAGGGGACCTGAATCTTTGAGAACCATCCTGGGTAGTACTCAAGTCTCAGTGGTTTGGGGCAATAAAGACAGAGGACAGGACTACTATTTCTTTTTCTTTTTTAAGATTTTATTTATTTATTTTTAGAGAGAGGGGAAGGAAGAGGGAAAGAGAGGGGGAGAAACATCAGTGTGTGGTTGCCTCTCACGCACCCCCACCGGGGACCTGGCTGCAACCCGGGCATGTGCCCCTGCGGGGAATTGAACCTGCGACCCCTTGGTTCATAGGACGGCACTCAATCCATTGAGCCACATCAGCCAGGGTGAATTCTATTTCTTGCAGCTGAGGGGGTGTGTGTGTGTGTGTGCGCGCGCGCGCGCACTCGCGCGCCAGTTTATTTTTTAGTCTCTTCTTCTCTTTGTTTTGCCCCTTTTCCCCGCCTCCTCTCTCTCCTCCTGCAAACAGTGGAAAACACAGGCTCAGTCCTAGGCAAACATTAACCCCAGGCGATGTTTTCAAGAGAGGAGACAAACCTAGGGGAATTAGAAGCAAGGTGCAAAGGCAAGAAGAAAAGAGGCAGGTGGGGCGCGTGTGGGACGGTGAGGCGGGTCTTGTAGGGGGCGGTAAGGGGGCAAGCCCTGCCCCCACACCGGAGTCTCTCGCTCGTAACTACTGTCCTAAAGCTAGAGCTGGGCCTGTGGAGAGTAAGAAGTAGGGTGAAGGGAAGCCAAGAGACAAGGAGTCCTGAGAGAGGACTGGCCCTGGCTCCTTCTTCCCTAGAGGCTGTTTTGAAAATCTGAATGTGCAAGGAAGGGGCACGGGAGGGTACTGACAGGTGGGGACCTGCAGAGCGTCCCGGAACTCGAAGTTTCCCCCCATCCCGGCCTAGTAGTCTGAGGGTCCCAGGGCTGATTGGGTGAGCAGCGGAAGCGGATCCAGCGGCCTCATGGTACAGCCAGCTCTGACCCAGGGCTGGGTGGGAGGTCCCCAGGCAGGGAATTTAACATCTACATTTTCGCACCACCTGGACAGGGCTGGACGCAGGAAATAAGAACCACCTCCTGTTTGCAAGGTCCATGAGAGGGGTTCTAAAACCATGGTGATATGGAGATGGGATTATTGGTGACAATGGGTTTCATTTTAAACTCTTCTTAACCTTGTAGAGGCAGCCAGTGCCCCGAAAGATGCCCAAGATTTATAATCCAGAGTCCAGGTGCAGTCAGCATCTGGCTAGGTGACCTTGGGGAGGTCACCTAACCTTTTCTGAGCCTCCGTCAAATTCTCTCTTAAATGCAGATATTCCCCCACCGTTCTCCCCACTGCTCAGGACTCTGGTCCATGAGTCAGATGGAACAATCACAAATATCCTTTAATTGGGTAGAAATGATAAAGTTTGAGTAAAGGGATGTTTATATCACAATGAAGGGGGATATTAAGCGATGGCCTTTTCCAATAGAGCCCCCTGCCTATTCGCAGGGCCAGAGTCAGATGCGTCAGGCCTTGCTTCAGTCAGTTATACCAGTTTACTATGAGACTAGCGGTTGTTAAACTTTGCGAGCATTGGATGCTGTGTTATAGGTAGATGAGTTGTCTCTAATCCTCACAGCTGCTCAGCAAATTCGGCGTCTTTCCTCTCGCCCTACGGATTGTGGCCCTCTCTCACCACATCTGAAACCTGCCCCAGCCCTGAGAATTCCAGTTCCCTCTAGAGAGCTAAGTGGAAAGACTGGTCAGGGCTCCAGAAAACCCCTGGATTAGGGTTTAAACTCTCAGGAATCACACCAAGGGAGTCCCATTTTAGTTCTAGGGGATTATGAGAAAACGTAATATATTCAGCGGTCCATTTGGGATCTACTGTTGAGGAAAGGGAATGAGCCTCAGACAGGGTGGTTGGTGAGTGGGTGCTATTTTCCTAAAAGGAGAAAAGCCACTTTCATTCAAAGGGCTGTGGAATTCTGGCGGGAATTTTTTTTTTTTCAGTTAATCATCTGCAGGGCTCTTTGGAGGCCTGATTCCAGAAGGGCCACAAAATCTTGGGTATTTTGCCACGCCCCATGGATGTTACCCCCGGGGACCCTCCCCGTCCTTCTCCTTTGGAACAGAACGAACCCCATTCCTTGGCCTTTCCAGGAAGTCCTCAGGCCTTCGTCCGGCCCTCCTCGACATCAAAGCCCCCCCTGAGAGCAAAGGACTTTGAAAAGATACGAAATGCTCGGGCTCCTTATCGCGTCCCTGCTCCCTCCCGAACAAGTCGTAAATTCCGAGTCTCAGCAGCCTCACCCCCTCCGCTCTTCTTGCCCCAAGGTCTCAAAGGACAAATTTGTCACTTCCCGCCCCGCCCCTGGGTTCTAGCCGAGGCCGAAAGAAGCGGAGACAGAGGGGTGCAAGTTTCAGGACGTGTTTGAGGGGCGAGTGCAATGGGCGCCCCTGCTCCTCCAGGACACTCCTTTTTGCCCCTCATCACCTCCTTGGGGACCTCAATTCACACCCAAAGCCTCCTCCGGGCGGGGCAGGCGGTAGCCCCTTTCACCCCGTCAGCGCTACGGTAACGGGCTTCCGCCGCGTGTCTGTGCTTCTCCGCAGGCCAGGAGGGCATCCTGCGCTGCTATCCGGACCTGGCGGGCCACGAGCTGCAGCGGGGCACGCTGACTGCCGAGTCACAGCGGGAGCATAGCGTCGCGGGCCTGATGAGCTTGGGCGCAGATGAGCGGGTTCGGTTGTCTGAGCTCAACGCGCAGTACCGCGCGCGCTTCGGCTTCCCCTTCGTGCTGGCCGCGCGCCTCAGCGACCGCGAGACGGTGTTCCGCGAGCTATCGCGCCGGCTGCACTGCCCGTCTGCGCTGGAGCTGCGCACAGCCCTGGGCGAGGTGAAGAAGATCGGCCGCCTGCGGCTCGCCGACCTCTTTGGCGTCGACCCTGCCCGACTGTAGCGGCCGTGCGCTCCCCGGCACCGGACGCGCGGAGACCGCGACCCTGCACTGTGCGCCCTGGGCGGGAGGCTGGCACAGTCCCGGACCCGCGTCCACAAGGGTACACAAAGAAGGGGAGGATTGAAGCAATCATACGAATAATGAGCCCTTTTGTTCACCGCCCCACACTCGCATGCTTTGCCAAAATATCTATGTGGTTTCGTGCTTTGTCCCATTTATCCAGCTCACTGCTTCAATTCTTCACTCCCTTTGCGGCCTGTTGACACCACCAGCTTTTGTGGTTTTCAAAGCGCTTACCCAGCGCTGGCTGGCTACCCTTTTCTGCTAAGCTGGAGCTGCCAAGCAAAATGGACGGAAAATTAACCTTTTATTCTATAGCGGTTTGCCTGTTTGTTTGTTTGTTTGTTTTTGTTTTTTTGCCTCTCACCTTATTTGTTGCACTGACATTTACATGTGAGCGGAGCTTCATTCTCATTCTGGGGCAGGATAGGAGCCTGTGCAAGGAAAGCAAGCGCTGTTCTCAGTCTGCGGCGCCGGTGCCGCGCGGAGGACGCCAAGCGTGGGGAAAGTGGGTAGGAGAGAGCACCGCGATGGGCCAGCGCTGGGAAGGCACCCCTTGGGGCCAGTCTCTCCTGGAGGTGGGCTCGTCAGAACTTCACACGGCTCAGGAAACCCATTAGTCTTTTTAAAAATTAACAATAAAAATTAATAATTTAATAATACTCATTGAGCAGTGGTGGATATTGTGGCCGGTGGGATGAAGATGGGACGCCATAGTGCTGATACAGTAGGTAATGGAAGAAAAGCAGTACCCACAGAAGTCTTTTTGGACAGAGTAGGTCGGCTTGGTGGAGGGTGTCAACCATGGGGCTCCAGAACCCCAGCGGACTGGGCAGCTTCCTGCTCTGGTGGCCAGAATGTCCACTTATGCAGGAGAAACTCATCTCTTTCTCTCTCTCTCTCTCTCTCTCTCTCTCTCTCGCTCTCGCTCTCGCTCTGTCTGCCACACACACTGGAAGATGTAACAGACCCCAACAACTACTACTTAGGTTTCTGTTGGCAGAGGAGAAACTAGCCATGCGTATCCTCATGGCAACTAGTGTAGAAGTGAAGGCAGAGTTGGTCCTTTTACAGAGCAGAACCTCCATTAGTGACCAACCGGTCTGGGTTAGCAGCAGCAACAGCAACAGCAACAAGAAAACCCTTTTCCATAAAAAGTGGTATGACCGCACACTTGGTTGTGGCTGAACTCAACAGAAGGAAGCCACTCTAGCAGCACCGGAATTTTAATGAAGTAACCTTACTCGCCGTTTCCATCTTACAGGTGTTCCCAGTTAGTGGTAAGGGTGAAGGCATATGTGGGGAAACTAGGGGAGTGAGCTGTGGTCACTAGCGTTTTTGTAGCTGGGGTCTGTGCCAGACGCCTTCTCTGGGAGTAGGAAGGTCAGGTGCAAGCCACAAAGGGAACTCAATGACTCCGTTTCTGCGCTGTGGGATCCAGAGACCGTGGTGGAGCCCCTGGGCCTAGGGTTAGATGCCTGTCTCTCTCCAGCCAGGATAACTTGGGGGCTTTCCTGGCATACCGTACACAAGAAACCTGCTGCTTGGCCCAGGATACAAGTGCCACAGGCTGGGCCTGACACTCAGAATCATGCAGTAGATGTAAGGCACCCTGTCAAACCCTGGCTGAGTCCAGCCATTGGATAGATGGACCCCGAAATGCAGAGTCTGGGCTCCTTCTGTAAACGTGCTCCCTCCAAGATAGGCAGAACTTCCAGCGCTGTTTTTAGAACCAGAATAGAAGTGATCTGGACTTCTCAGGAAAGACTTTTACATTTCAGTTACACTTCAGCGGTTCAAAGCTTGTCGAAGAAATTGTTTAATTCTGCAGGAGGGGGTACGTGGGGAAAGACGTTGGGCCCGCCCCTTCAAAGGGGCTGGGGGTGTAGAGGAGGGAGGGCAGGCGGGCTGCGCAGTTCCTCTTTCAAAGAAGCAGGAGCCTTTGCAGCGGGAGGGTGGACGCGGGACTGGCGGGGCTGGGAAGGACCTTGGCCAAAGCCACTGGTGGCTCCTTTTTTCTTCTCCGGTAGGAGCAGAGGCGAGGGCCTTTCCCCGTGCGGGCAGGTGGCCTATGCCTCCCAAGACCTGGCAGTGCAGTTTTCTCCCGCCACAGTTTGGCTCAAACAGTCACGCTCCCTGGGCCCCTGCCGGCCTCCGCCTGGCGGAGACATTTTCTTGATTCTGCCCTCCAGTGCGCAGGATGCGGGAGACAAACCCGACAGCAGGGACAGCGGCCCAGAACTTGCATCTCCTCCTGCGCACCCACCGCGGCGGTTTGAGTGACCAGAGCTCACCCAGCGAGTGTCGGGGGCGCAGAAGTAGTTGGTGCAGAAGCCAGGGTGAATAATAATACTTTACTTACCAATTCGTTACAAAAGCACGACGGCAACACTAAGAGGCCGAGGAGCTGATTTCAATATCGGAGCACTTCAGCCTCTACAAGCACACGCCCTTCTGAGGAGGTGTTGCTTTGTTCGTTTTCATGCCCCCTTAAAATGTGCAAGCCCAGCCCCGGCGTACCCTGAATGAATGGACCCGAGGGCTCCCGCTAAGAATTCATGGGTCCAACAGAGCTTGGCTTTCACCCCTGTAACCGAACCTGAATTGGGACTTCGTTCATTTCCCCAGTGAGGGAGGCTTTTCGGTCTGTGTCCAAACGCTTTCCGCGGACTCTAATGTAGGAAGAAGGGTTAGCACAATTTTGCATTACCATTACTCATTTTACTTTGAACACATTTCCAGACAACAGTCACAGGAAATCGGTTTTGATTGAAAAATAAAGGTCTCTTTTCGGTATTGACTGTGGGACAAAAGTAGATGAATACTCTTTGGCAATTGGAGAAAAATCTGGGATGGAATCTGTGGAAAATTCACCATCCAATAAACTAATAAACCGCAGTTAGCAGGTGCCTGTGAAAGGGGGAAATAAATAGGACCGGGAAAAACATTTGAACTGTCCCAAAAGCAGAAACTGGCTGTTCTGTACAGCTTGGGGTGGGGGTGGGGAGTTGGGGTGTTCGTTGGTTTCCTGATGGGGGAGACAGTGTTTTCAGGGTGGCACCAGCAGCCTTAGTAATAATTAACATGTGCACAGAATTTCAAAGTCTGCACTATAGCAACGATTTTCAAACGTTTTCATCTCATGGCACACATAAATTACTAAAATTCTGCAGCACACCAAAAAATATTATATTTTCTGCCAACCTGATGGCTATCATTGTGTTCACTGGTTTGTTTTTTTTTAATTTGACACTCTATGGGAAGTCAGTGTCCCTGACTAAATAGCCAGGTATTGTATGTTTTAAAAATTCTTGCAGTGCACCTGGTGAAAAGTTGCTGCACTATAGCAGTTCATTTAATTATAGTGGTTGAAATAGCTGTGTGATCTTGGGAAGGTCGCCTAACCTTTCTGGGCCTCAGATTTCTCCTTCGTAAAATGGAAGGGCTACACAGACACTAAGTCCCCTGTCTCCTCTCTAGGGAGAGTAGCTTTCCAGTGGGCCCAGTGACTCAAGGAGAGCTGACCCTTTATTTGAGCCCCTTCCCACAGCCCTATAAAGCCTACTGTGTAGGGCTCCTAGGAACATGTTTTCCTGTGATAAACAAAGGTCACTTTAAGCAGGAGGCACCAGCGAGTGAACAAATGGTAACTGAAGCCTCCGTGATAACCTCTCGCTGCTGCTGGCCTGAGAGCCTGGCTCTCCCAGGGCCTGGTTCTCCCAGAGCCTGGTTTTCCTCTGTGATGAGAACTCCAAGTCCCTCCCTCTTGGGATCCAAACCAGATTTCTGCTTCCAAATTCCAAGCCCTTTCCTGGGGCTCTTTAATTCCCTAGCTCTCCTGACTTTAAGACTATGTCTTGGACAGAAGAGCAGGAAAAATTAGGTATTGCTTGCCTTGGAGCTGAATGCTTGGTGGGACCTCCATGAGAAGGGCGAGGCCGCTGTTTTCCCCACTGCCTGTGACCCTGGTCCCTGAGCCCACCAGTGACCTCCTACAAATTCAGGAACTTTTCTTCAGGTAGAGAGGGAGGGACGTTCAGCTAGACTTTACTGGGCAAGGACAAATCCGCTCCTGGGCAGCTTTGGATGTCCGCGGCCCCCTCTCTGCTTTGCAGGGTGAGCATGCCGGGCTCCATGTGGCCTGATGGGGCCGAGCAGGCGGCGGGCTCTGGGGAGGCCTCACAGAGAGGACACTGACCCATTTCCTTTTCAGCGAGGTTAGGTGAATGGGCTGTGGCAGGCTAGGATGAGGTTTTGGGGTCAAGCCAACCATTATTGAGCCTTCCTTTGTATGTGTGTGGGGGTGGGGTGGGGGTGCTGACTGAATGCAATGGCTGAGGAACTCCCTAAACTCCAGTGAAGTAGTTTGAGTCATTTCCCCAACAGCAGTGTAGATTGCCAAGCTGAACAGTTTTATCAGACATATTCTTCCTTCTTACTCTTCCTCAATTATCCTGGGAACTCAGGTCAATGCAGGATGAGGGTTCCTGAGCAGGGGTGGCGAGGGAGTCGGGAATGGTGCATTATTTGGATAGTTTCCTTGATCTTAAAAGGGATTTAGAAAGTAGACTTGCATATGAAGGTGGATCGAGCTGGCCTGCCCTATCTGGGTTACAAGGGTCACAGGCTCCATAGTTTCCAGGAGCCACAAATATGGGGGAAAGCAGGGTCCCCCAAGGTGGAGCAAACACTGGGGACCTTTGAGCAGGGAGGGAGCCCTGTCAATGATCTGTGGATTCAAGGAGTGTCTCATCTGCCTAGAGAACACAGCCCGCCCCTTCCGGAGCCTCCTGCCTCCCATCCCCCTCTGCACCCCTGCCCTTGCCACCGAGCTGGATCCTGGAAGCCCCGACCCTCTCTGAGGACTGTAGAATGGCCTCTACACCATCTGGAACAGAGAGAAAACTGTTTGATAACTGAGTCATGGCTGCCCATGTAGTCTTCCTGACAGTTTATTTACCTGGGTCGCTCTTCTTACCTTCTTTGCCTTTAAAAGCCTGCTCTATCCCTGGGTCCATGGGGTCACCATCGCTTCAGCCCCTGCCCAAGTCTGGCCCCAAGCTTCCCAAAGAAGTTGGCTTCTTCCAGAGCCATTTGCTGAAGGCTTCTCTGGTGGGGCAGCCAGCTGGAGACCAGAGGTACTAGTTGGAAGGGAGCCTTGAGCAGCACGGTCGGGGGTGACCTTGCTAGGTGCTTCTCAGCTCAGGCCGAAAGGCTCTGAGAAAGCTGTCAAGCACCTTGGAGAAAGCACTGCTTGAGGCCCTAATGCAGGTGGCACCTGCGTTGCCCCAGGGCCACACACCTGCACGCAGAGGCCGGGGGAGCTGCCCTATCCACAGCAGACCTTGGAATAACACCTGACAAAGACCCGCCAGAGGCTAAGCCATCAGGATGGAAAGACACCTCCGCCCTTCTCGGATTGCTCCCCAGTCTCACCGCTGCGGCGTGCTTAGATGTGAGGGCAGCCTGGATGTGAGGGGACAATATCACTCCATAGAGTTTGTCCAAGGACATCACTATTGGCTTCCTTTTCCCTTCACCCAACAGCAGCTCATGGGCAGGGCCATGCTGCTACCACAGGCCCCCTTTTCCAGGAAGGAAACTGATTGGTTTTCATAAGTATTTCCTTTCTCCAGCCCTCCAACCCCAAGTAAGCCTAAGGTTTCCCTGCAGTCTGCCCAGTTCTGGGGTTAGGTGTGACCCCTGCGGCCAGAGCAATCCTGGCCGCCCCCAAAGCATTTGGGTGGGCAGTCCAGAGCCCTTTCTCTAGGGCAGAGCACAGAGACACAGCTGGAAAGGCAGGACAATTAGCCAGTGGCTGGCAGCCGGGCCATAAAAACGCAGGAAGTGGCCACCGCAGGGTGGAGGGGACGGCTGTCCCCAATAAAGTGATTGTTACAAAGAATGCCCACATTCCGAAGACGCAGGCTGAAGACGGTGCCTCGGCTGGCTTCCAGAGCTTGAGGCCTGGGAGGGAGGTGTGGGGGGCGGAAGGAGGGACTGTGTCTCCAGGAAGAGGAGAAAGATGTTTACTAGATCAAAAGTCTGCAGTGCCCATCATTTAACCTCTCACATTCCTGCCCCATCAGGACTGCAGACACCCCTTTCACACGCACACCACCTTCAATGATTTGGGTTTTGTAATGGCGCTTGCCATGTATTTTCTATTTTTTTCTGGAGAGGTCCCGATGACACTCAACTGCTTGGGCCAGGCCCAGGGGGTCCGCATGGATGGCCTGCTTGCATCTCCCGCCTCTTGAGTGCTCAGCTTGCTGCTCCCCACCCACCCTCAATTTTAACCTCCTTCCTTAGGAAATACAAAGAATGGGAGGGACCCCAAGCAAGAGATCCTGAGAAGCCCCGAATCTGCCTGGGTCTGGTGTCTCTGCACCATGCGGTTTGGTGGGTGTCATCTGTAAAACGAAGAGCATAAGAACACCAGCTTTGTTCCGGATCTAGGGAGAGGTGAGGATCAGGGGAGATAAAAGACACTGGAAAGGGCTCCAGAGATGACAGCATGAAGTGACAAATACCAGAGAGTGCTTGACAATGAGAACCAAGTGCAGACCTGGAGGAGAGCAGCCAGCGCCCCGCCGTTTCCAGAGCAGGCGCAAAGCCACCCAGTCAGCCCTGCCTGTCCGCCGAACCGGTCCTTCGAATCCTCGAATCCTTGTCTGGCATTGCCATCTGGATCGGGAGAGAAGGCAGATGATGACCTCGGCCCTCTCCTTGTGGTCACTAAACTGAGAGGGCACGTGCAGGAGCTGAAGCTCCTGACCTGAGCTGCTGTCAGTGCAGACCCCCAGCCAGGCCCTGCAGCAGAGATCCCCACAGCCACGACTTCCGGTCCCTGACTCCTTGGACAATCTGCTTCAAAAACCAAGGAGCATCCTTTCTCAACCCTTCCCCACTCAGAGCTTCTCGGAAGCGATTGTTAGCAATGGGCCAGGCTCCCTTACCCCCTCCACCCCCATATGAAAAATAATTTTGTTTCAAGAATGCTTTACTTTGTAAAGGAAAGAGTGCTTTTAGGACCGAGGTATACATTAGCAGACATTCTAGGCTCCCCTTTTCTTGATTGTTAACTACTTATTTAAGTATAGTAAACTTGTAAGTGTGGCTCGCTGAATTTTCACAAACACACAGTGTGACCAGTATCTGCACTCTAGCAACCTCCTCCTGCTCTGTTACTGCCCTCCCCTAGCCTGATTTCTAATTTGGTTTGTAGTAAAGACTTTTGATCTTAAGTGCGATTACTTAAAAGTTGTTTTAACTTAAATCCCAAATGTTAGATGAACTCGGGGATGCAGCCTGTAGCTAGGGTCATAATTTATCTCGTGCGGAGGGCGAGTGGTTTCCTTGGGAAGAAAATAAATGATTAGCGATGACAGTTGTCCAGGGCGCGCAGTCATTCTGGCCAGGGACACAGAGCGGGAAGGAACCTGAGCATCCCTTCTGGCTCAAACTCTTCACCTCCTCGGTTGGTTAGAAACATCGTCATCAAAGCAATGGCTTTCCTTTTCTCTCGGAATAGAAGGAGCTTCTTGACGCCCCCCACTCCTTTCCTGCAAATGCATAAACACAACTCCTTAGTCTTCAAGTCCAGATTCCACCAAGATAGATCTTCCCCCTCTCTTTTGTAAGTTTCTTAATTTCATTCTTTGAAATTGGAGGTTAAAGTGCACCATGTTGGAAGGAGGAAGCTCTTAACAATAAAAGTTTGAATATTTAGCTCTGATCAAGTCGCTGCCATCTCGCGGGCACCCCCCCCCCTTATCTTTTAAAATGCAAATCATGTTTCAGGGGGTTGCGCGCGGGGTGCGCGCTTCGCCTAGACGTCTCCAGCCATTGGTGTCTGTGTGATTACTAATAAAGTCCTGTAAACACTTGTTAATCACGTAAGGCTGCCGGCCGGGGGCTCCCGGCTCCGTGCGCCAGCCTGTGGCGGGTCTTCCCCGCCTCTGCTGCTTAGTGGGAAGGAGGTGGGAGGAAAGAAGGAAGAAAGGAAGGGAGGGAGCGAGGGAGGGAGGAGACAGGCCAGTGGGAGGGACTGCCTTAGAGGCAGAAGCGCCGCGAGTAGCCAGCGGAGCACCGCAGGCTGGGGCGCAGCCACCCACGACTCTTCGTGCCCCAGCGACCTTTCCCTTTCGCGCCCCGCGGCCGTCCCCAGCTTCCGTCCCCAGGCAGCATGGTGAGGTTGGCTGTCGGGCCCTCGCCACCATGTACGTGAGCTACCTTCTGGACAAGGACGTGAGCATGTACCCCAGCTCCGTGCGCCACTCTGGCGGCCTCAACCTGGCCCCGCAGAACTTCGTCAGCCCCCCGCAGTATCCGGACTACGGCGGCTATCATGTGGCGGCCGCGGCCGCGGCAGCCGCGAACTTGGACAATGCTCAGTCCCCGGGACCATCCTGGCCCGCAGCCTACGGCGCCCCGCTCCGGGAGGACTGGAACGGTTACACGCCGGGTGGCGCCGCAGCTGCAGCCAACGCTGTGGCTCACAGCCTCAACGGGGGCTCGCCGGCTGCCGCCATGGGCTACAGCAGCCCGGCCGACTACCACCCGCACCACCACCCGCACCACCACCCTCACCACCCGCCCGCTGCACCTTCCTGTGCTTCAGGATTGCTGCAGACTCTCAACCCCGGCCCTCCCGGGCCTGTCGCCACCGCTGCCGCTGAGCAGCTGTCCCCGGGCGGCCAGCGGCGGAACCTGTGCGAGTGGATGCGGAAGCCAGCGCAGCCGTCCCTCGGAAGCCAAGGTAAGCTGCGGCGCGCCCCGCGGGAGGGCGCCCTGGGAGGTGCGGACTTGGCGCCGGCTGCTGGGCGGGCCGCGCATCCCGTGCGCACCGGAGCGTCCGGGCCTTTTGGGGGTTCCGCACCAGCAGGGAGGGTCGGGGAGACAACGTCAGGAAGCTCGGGCTCTGGAGGCTTCTCTAGCTCTAGGTCCTGGGCTGGTGGGGGTCGCGGGAGAATGTTTTGACCTTACACCTCCGGCTTAGTTTAGGGCAGAGGCGAAGCACGGCTGTAATGAGTGGATCGTGTCTTTCCCACTTGCCGCCTCCGCTCCCACTCGCTGCGCGGCTTCCAGCCACCAGGAAGAGGGAGCCTCGAACTCTGCCGGCCGGGCTCTCTACCCTATGTCTCCATACCCTCCTTCCTCATCTAACTGTTCAGAAGAGAGGTGGCCTGGGGGGGCCAGGAGGGCGGCACGTGGGTCCAGGTGTAGCCGTTCGGGTCAACTCAAGGGGCCGGAGCTACAGCAGTTCGGGAGAGACTCGGCACAGGTGCTGTGTCTGAAAAGGAGATTTGGCCACACGAGCTAAGGTGAAGGGGGCGCGCCCCAGTCTTTGAACTTTTGGTCTTCAACGGGTTTATTTCAATCTGAAGCTGGAGGATAAGAAGCCTCGGGAGAGAGGAAACCTTGGTGCAGATTCAGCCGCTGCGGTAGACAGAGATCGTTTGTTCCGAAAGAAGGATCTAGGCGTGTGCCTGCGTACTTGTGTGTGTGTGTGTGTGTGTGTGCAAGCGCTCGAGCACGCATACAGTCAAGACGTTTGTGCAGGAGATGTTCCTGCAAAGACCCTAGGTTTGCCAGATTAGGGGTCTCATTAGTTCCGGGTCTGCCCCTTCAGGTGTAGGGATGTGAGTCAAGGTGGGAAGGAAGTGCGAATAGGTGTGTTGCAGAGAGTCCTTTTGGCGTCCTCTTTTTACTCCAGGAAGTCTTCCCAGTCCTCTGCACTTCCGCTTTTTTCTCTTCCCTCTTTTCTGGCGCAGCCCGGCTGCATGCAGGTTATGGCCACTTCCAAGAGGTTTATAGCCAATTACGGACGTATAAATCAGAGCAGCCGTTGGGGGCTGTCTTTGGGGATCGGTTTCTGCGTCATTGGGCACATACCGGTATCGTTCGGGTGGGAAGGCCACAGGGCCAGCCTGGCTACCTCTGCTTGGTCCTTTCCCCTAGAAGAGGCACCCTGGTCGGAATAGAGCGCGAGCCCAAAGAAGACTTTCACTCCAGAGCCTGCCTGGAGTGCAACTGGCGGGGACCCGACGGCCTAAGGGAGACCTTTGGCGCGTCCCGGGAGAGCGCAGAGCCGTGGGAGAGGGAGGGGAGCCGCGGGAGCCCAGGCCTCGAGGTCAGCAGATGAGAGGTCGCTGTGAAGTCCCGCGCCAAGGTGGCAAGGCCGCAGTCGGCGCCGGGCGCCCTTATGATGTTAATGTAGGGAGGCCGCGGCCCGCGGGCTGGAGCCCGGCTTCTCTGCGGAGCGTCATCTGTCAAGGGGCGAAGGGGTGGTACTCCGCCCGGCCCGCTTTGATATACACCTTCCCAGCCTTGCCATTGTCTCTTTTAGGGCCCGGAAAGAGGGTGGTGACTTTCGCAGTCAATAATGAATTCTGGCAAGTCCCTCTCATCTTTCCCCTCTTCCAGCCCCCTCCTTGGTTCCCAGGGGGTGCGGGGCGCCTCCAAGGCCCTTGGGCGCGGGCCGCAGTGCGTAAAGCGTCCTGGTCGCCGCTTTTCCCAGCCCCTCCGGGGTATTTGGCATCCGAGCAACAGCAGCTCCCGAACACCCCAAGGTGTGTCTCTACCGGAGAATTGGGCTCGGACGACTCCTTTGCGAACCGCTCCCTAGCCCTAGAGGTGTGTTTTGTAGCTTCAATTGACCAAGGTGCCAGCCGCAACTTTACCATCTGCCTGACCTAGTCTGATTCTCGGTTTCCTCATCTGTAAAAAGGGCGACTACCACTGGCAACCTCGAGTGGTAGCCTGTGAGGCGGTAGCGCGTGGGAACGCGCCCACCTCTAGGAAGGCCCTCGGAAAGTGTTAGTTCCCTTCACTTTCTTTGCTGGCGCGGGGCAGGGGCCGCAGCGCCCATTCAAATGCGCCTGCCCGGCGGTGTTTATGTTAATGCGCCTGGCGGGGAGGGGGATGAAAGCCGGGGCCGCCATTTGCTCAGTAGTGGTAATTCAAACAGAATGCGGTTGTTATTAAGGCATTGAAAGGGCTTTTCTTTGATAAGATCGCCTTGTCCTGCATTGTTTGCGACTGTGTTCCCCTTTCAGAGGCTTTGGGGGAGCTCCCTCTGATCCAGCCTGTATCTTCCCAGGGCGCTTTTGTTGTGGTTTGCAAAGGGTTTTACCTGAACAAAGTCGGCCTGCGGGGCATTAAACACCTCCGAGCAACTCCTAGACCCTTTAGATCTTTCTGTCGGACTGGGCACTGGGCGACTGAACCGTTCTGCTGCCAGAAGACCGGGACCTGGCCAGGGCTTTGCCGAGGGTTGACCCAGGACAGACGCGGTGGAGACGCCAGGCTCGGGTCTGTTCCAACTGAGGCGGCACCATTTGTCAAGACCCTTCAGTAAAACAATCAATCCGAGGTTTAATATGTTGACTCAATCCAGTGAATATAGATCCCTGGTCAGGATAGCTCTGCAGGGTTTGAGGCAGAAATAAGTGGGGGATTTAAAAAGGGTGGGAAATGCCAAACCAGTTTCCACCAGGTATCCACAGTGTTCTCAGCGGGGGTGTGGAGGGAGGGGCGCTTCTGCCTGCTCTGCTTGCCAGACCCCAGCTCAGAATTTCTGCAGGGGGGCCTAGGGTGCTGGGGGGTGATTCTGGTGACTCGAGGGAACCTGTCAGCGCCGGCATCCCGCTTTCCACTTCTCATAAAGCAAACGGAAAATAACCTCCACCCCTCCGCCACTAATACATACCCATGATTTTAGGCGGGCTTTCATTTCTGGTGGGCCCGAAAATCTGAATATCCCCGGGACTCTGGATTCTTTGTCCTACTTTCTTTCCCTAGCCGTCTCCAGTATATTTGATTCACCAAAATGGAGGTTGGGTTCTGCTTTCTCCTGTGTGTGGAAGTTTTAGTTTTTCTTAGTTTTTAAAAACCACTTAACCCCAAGGTTAGTTTAGTGTCCCAGAGAGCCCTCACACCCTCCCCCCAGGGCCCTCTTGGGGGGGGGGTCTTGTCAAGCTGGCAGGAACCAGCCAAACCCTGGCCCCCCAGGGCGGTGGAGGAAGAGAAATGGCCCTTGGGTTAGGAAGGTTTGTCATTACCCATGACTGATGGGCTGCCTTGTAGTTCTCAGCTCTGACTTCTCCCTCCTCCAGTGAAAACCAGGACGAAAGACAAATACCGGGTGGTGTACACGGACCACCAGCGGCTGGAGCTGGAGAAGGAGTTTCACTACAGTCGCTACATCACCATCCGGAGGAAAGCCGAGCTGGCCGCCACCCTGGGGCTCTCCGAGAGGCAGGTGGGAACAGCCCTTCTCCCTCCCCACCTGGTCACTGCCTGGGGTTGGGGAATCCTGTGGGGAAAGTTAGAAGCCAGGCTGCAGATTAAAAGGAGCAGGATAGAGAGCATTTTCCTTCTGAATGCTAGGGAGGAAGGAAGGAAGGAAGGGAGGAAGGAAGGGAGGGAGGAAGGGAGGAAGGAAGGAAGGGAGAGAGGGAGGGAGGAAGGAAGGAAGGGAGGGAGGGAGGAAGGAAGGAAGGGAGGGAGGGAGGGGGGGGGGGGGGGGGGGGGGGGGGGAGGGAGGGAGGAGGAAAGAGCCACTTCCACCTGTAAGTTGTTTTTTTTTATGATGTTGAATATTTATTTTTCTATTTTGAGGAGTCTGGGCGATGTAAGAAAAAACAGCATTAGCTTAATGCAGAATTGTATTTTGGTCACTGTACCCGGAAAAAATTGAATAGACCATAATCCCTGCCCATAAAAACTATACTAGAGGGGTGAAGCTTGGCTCATGAATTCTCTGTATGGTCTAGAAAAAAATAGGCCAAATTCACAGCCAGGAAGCCCACATTAAATCTCATTCTCCACCCCAAGGTGAGGAATATTACTTTTCAGTTTAGTTTTGAGGGGTCAAAGATTGTCATATGAAGTCCATCCAGCCCTGGCTTCCCCTTGCTTGGTACAGAAAGGGACTTGTGGTTTCTGTTTTCAGTGGTTTTGAGACTCTGAACTCTTACAGTAGCGTTGTAGATAAAGGCTGCTTTGGAAAGAAACCTGGGGAACACGGCAAGTCGGGGGAGGCCCTTCTCTCAGGGTGCTGAATTGGGCTTGGGAGGGGCTCCGGCAGTGGGCTGTTGTGGAAATATCCCACGAAAGGCTGAGAGAGGGTTTGGGGGTCCTTGCTTAAGGCAGGCACTTCTTTAGTTGGAAAGGAAGATCCGGATGCTAGCGCTGATAGCAGTTCTCCCTCCCACCCACATCCTCTTCTTCACCATCTTCCATTTTCTCCACCTGTCCATTTCCAGGTTAAAATTTGGTTTCAGAACCGCAGAGCGAAGGAAAGGAAAATCAACAAGAAGAAATTGCAGCAGCAGCAGCAGCCTCCGCCGCCTGCCGCCCAGCCTCCCCAGCCACAGCCAGGTCCTCTGAGAAGTGTCCCAGAGCCCCTGAGTCCTGTGTCTACCCTGCAGGGCTCTGTGCCAGGCTCTGTCGCTGGGGTTCTGGGGCCAACTGGAGGGGTATTGAACTCCGCTGTCACCCAGTGACCTACAGTGGCCTGCAGCAGCAGAGCAATTCCAGACTGAGCCGTGAGGAGCATGGACTCTGTTTGAATCCTCAGGAGAAAGCCCTCCTCTCCCGCCCACAGATGCACACTGGACACCAATTTACCCAGCTCTCAGAAGAAAAATGGGGCCAGGAGTAAAGACAAGTGGGGTTAGAGGCCTCAAGGAAGACGTTGTCACAGATTTTGACTTTTTCGGTCTGACTGCCAGGGAGGAGATGGGAAGTGATGACCACTGGGATTTCATGTAGTGCTGGCAGAAGCAGTACTGGCTAAACAGACCAGGCTTTCAGCCCCCTACCCCCCAGCTCTTTACCTTCAAAATTTTCAGGATGCATCTCTGGTTGGAGCTGAGGGGAGAGAGGGACTCAGGGGAACGCCAGTGCTTAGAGCCAAGATGGCTACTGCCTACTCACTGCCATCCAAGGACCAGCTGGCCCCTACGGCCTCAAGGACAGGCAAAATTTAGACTGCAGAAGTTAGAGACAGCTAAGATAGAAACCTGGATGGACCAAAGACTGCAGAACCCCCAGGTCTTTGTCTTTCTTCTCTTCCCTCCCCAGATCAGAAAAGGCTTGGCTGGTGTATGTGCGGTGGATGGTGTGAGGGGGTGGTTTTGGACTCTGGGCCTGACAAGGGGGCCCAGGGCTGGACCTTGTTTAGAAAGCCTGTCACCAGAGCTTCTCTGGGCTGAATGTATGTCAGTGCTATAAATGCCAGAGCCGACCTGGACTTCCTGTCATTTTCACAATCTTGGGGCTGATGAAGAAGGGGAGTTGTTGTTGCTGCTGTTTGAGTTGTTGGTCTGTGTAACATCCAAGCCAGTCTTTAAAAAGCCTTCTGGATCCATGGGGAGAGAAGTGATATGGTGAAGGGAAGTGGGGGTATTTGAACACAGCTGAATTTTTTTCTAAAAAGAAGAAAAGATAAATGAACTTTCCATATTTCAGATTCTGTATTTATTGTCTTCAGATTTTGTTCAGAATTATTTTTTTAAAGAAAGGAAAAATCTTCTCTACTTGCCAGAAAGAATTAGCAAAATCAGGGTGGGGATGGAGAAGGTTATCTGGACAACCTCATTTTACCCCAGAGCGTCAGAAGCCAAAAAAGCAGGTTCTGAGACCTTCCCTGCCCCCAAGCTTGAGCCCAGCCTTGGATTGTGAAATGCGTGGTTCCCCTGGGTGTGCCTTTGGGCAAAATGCACATCTGAATGGGACATTGCCCCCAGCCATGATGAGTTTTGGGGGCTGGGGGTCAGAGAGCCCCTCACAGCATCTCATCAAATCCACACCAAGGCAATTGCAAACGTTTCACCAGTATTCCCTTCTTCCTAAGAACGCCCGACAATCCATCTACTTAAACACGAACACTGAGTAAAATTATTTTATTTTCTGATTTCGCAGGGAATATTTCCATGAATATAGCCTCCTGTTAATGGCCAGGCATTGATGTGAGCCTTTTCTGCCTCCACCTCTTGCCCTGTCCCACACAGTTTCCTTATTCCACCCTCCTCGTCCCACCTACTCCTGTAAACAAGAATTCAAGAACTAGTATGAGGAGATCTTTTTAGTGATGGCTGCTTGTTATCCAGCTGATTGGCTGGGGGCCTGGCTGCTGTCCTCGTAGTTCCTGGTCCTGGAAGCCGCCGGCCGGGCACCCTGGGCAGGGCTTCGCCCTCGGTTTAGGTATTCCCACAAGTCCTTCGCCCTACTCAGCGCCTTCACAGGGGAAGGAGGTGCCCCGAGGGCTGGGGAGGACGAGCATAACTGTGAGGCATAACCGCCCTCTCCAGGATCTCCCCAATTCCGTGGTCTTCCCGAGTGGAGCATTCCACTCCGGGCTGGGAAAAGGGCTGTAGCGGCTGGGCCTCTGAGTGCGAGGGGCCGTGCTGGGCCGCCTCGCCCAAGGGAGAAGCCTGGTTGGGGTCTGCTGAGCAGAGGGCATCCGAGGGGTGTCCAGGAGCCGCTAGGGGGGCCCAGAGCCCAGGCGGGCCGCGCCCTCACGCCGCCGCCTCGCCGCCGCCGCCGCCGCCGCCGCGGTTGCTATGCGTTGCTGTGAAACACCTGTCAATAAACCCTGTTTGGACAGTGGAGCGAGAGCCCAAGGGTTGTTTGCTTAGTGGTTAGAGGTTCAAAAGTCGGTATTGTCCCGCGGCAAGCGATTACAAGCTCTTCCTTTTCCCGACCCGGCCCCCGGCTCTGAAGCCGGCCTTAGGTTTGCTGCGCCGGGCGCCTCGGGGCAAGGACGGGGCGCTGAGCCACTCCAAAATGCCAGGACCCGGCTCGGGCCGCCCGCAGCCCGCCGCCCGCCAGTCTTTCGCGCCGCGGAAAAGGCAAGAAATGCGGGTCAGCGCCGGCAAAACGGGGCCACCGCGCTCCGACGCCAGGACAGCTCCCCTGGAGCGAGCCCGGAACAGGGGGACGTAGCGCGAGGGGGCAAAGCAGCTTGGGGAGACTACACAAGGTCTGTGCCCGGACCCCAGGACTTATAGTTGACAGGGTTACTTCCGGGCGCGGGCGCCCCTAGCGCAGGGCTGGCGTGGAGGACCCCGGAATCCCTCAGCTCTCAAGCACCCTATTCCTGGCTCTGGCCGCCAGAGGACGCACGCGCTCCGGGACGAGCTGGGGCCACGGCCCGCGCTCCTCGCCGCCCGCTGAGCAGACCCGGAAACGCACTGGGTTCTGACCCAGCTGCAAAGCGCCAGCTCCAGTGCCTGTCCCACCCCAGCCGCTCCCAAACTTGGGCCGGGCGAGATCTGCCCGCTCTGGCCACGGGCCTGTTAAAAACAAAGTTCGGCTAAGGCAGGCGCAGAAGCTTCTTGGATCTGTTCAATGCTTAAGAAAAACAAATTAGGCGGAGAGGAGATATCCACCGTTCTAAAGGGTCTTTTTGCACAAGACCTTTCCTTAAAAAATTACAGTAGTTTGAGTATGATACTAATATATGGAACGACTGAGAACTTAGGATAAACGAGGGGAGGGGGTAGTACCAGCATTGTGGAACTCATGTCAAAAAAAAAAAAAAGTATATATGGAGAGAAATCAGCCTGAGTCTTATTTTTGTGAGTGAACAATTCATAACTTTACAATATTCATCCAATAAAGTTAACAAGATGTACTGCTGATGAAAGCAGTAAAAGCTTCAATGATTTTCTCTTCCTTCTAATAATATCTGCTAAGCTACATACACTAGTCAAGAAAACCAGTCTTAAATAGAAAGCTAAATATATAAATAGCAATATTCTTGCTGTTATTCACAACTATTCAGGAAAAAGTAAAAGAAGACTGAAATGAAGGAAATCTCAGCTGCAAAATCTTAAAGATTATATGGTTTTTAGGGGCATTGTTTTCACATGATTTTAGAGAGAGTCTGCTATTTACAAGTTTAATAACCTCGGGGAGATCGCAAGCTCTGAGCCACCACTTCCGCATCTGTAATATAGAGACCAAATGAGGTAATAATGTAAGCATACACTTATGATTAGATCTCGATAATTACAGGAGCTGTTGGTTCTTTTTATCATGAGCCATCTTCTCCGCAAAGTGCTCAAGGGTCCTTTCAAAGCAACTTTGAGCAAGGATAACGTCTCCAATCACAATAGATTAACCCCTTCCCAGAACTGTTTCTAATGCATTCAGGTTTGCTTACTTCAAAATAGCCTCAAGTCTGTTGTCTCTTGTTTCCACGGTGTCAGAGTCTGCCTAAAATATCAAGTGGCAAAGCACTAACATTCCAGATGTGAAGATGATTACTGATCCGCATAGCTTACTTGCCCTTTCATCTACCAGAAGATGTGTTCCCGCTTATAGTTTTACTTAGGAGACAGATTAGTTGAAGTTGTAGTTGGGAACCTCTTTGTAACAGGAAACTTTAGAAAGTTTCTTTATTTTGAAACAATTTCCATCCCAGCATCTCAAAATCAATTTCATACTCTTTAATTTATTTGGCTATTTTAAATATTTAAGTTAAAATTCAAATTATTTTCTTAAATCATTTTAACTTTCAACCCCCATAACTCTCATATTTAGTCATTTATCCCTTTGCCTTTTTTTCTTCTCTACTCTTCTTTTTCCAAACAGTGACTATGATTTAGGAAATTGAGCAGGTTTCATTGATAACTGTGGGATGAACTGAGTGATACTGAGCCAAAACAATCTCTGAATTTACTTAGCTACAAATCAGAGAGGATATATCTTATATCATTACTTATTTGAAGGTAATGAAATTGGATTGAGGGGGGGGGGAATACCTCTCAAATTCCAAACAAGGAAAATAGAATCTGTCAGTTACAGAGATTATACCAACATTTACCTTGAAGAATCAGTTTAGAGAAGGTGGGGGCAATTGCATAGGAAACTTTTTGGCTACTATGCCTCAGTACACAAACCTTACATTTGTTTTAAAAACAATCAACAATCAACATTTATTTCTAACAGCTTTTCCAAATTGGAATTTGTCATTAATCTCAATGAATATAGATAATTTCAACTAACTTGCCAGAGCCCCAAAGTTAAGCAACCAGTTTGTTCTTTCTGCAGGATCTTGGCAATTCTGTGCTAGAGATCTAACCCATAAACCAGAACACAACCAGTGTTGATTCCTGAAGAAGAGTTCCTGAGGTCAAACGATATGCAAACTGTTCCTTTACACACTCACATTTACATAAAAATAATATTCAGGTCATGTGTTGGATTTATATGTCTAGTATTTTATTGATATGAACCCAGGCACTCCTGGCATTTTAATATTTGTGTTTTAATTTCTAGGAAAGAAATTCTTTTCTAATTGTTCATGTGTTATCTGAGAACTTCCAGGATTGACAGTCTGCTATCATAATACTTGGTATCTGCAGTATGACAATAACAGGTTTTATACAAGTGGGAGTTGATAAATTCCTCTCCAACCTCAGGAAAGCAAACAATGAAAAACAATGTGAGAGCTAAAATACAAATATACACTGACTTGTTGTATGGCACTTAAATAATTTTGACTTATTCTTGATTAGTAGAATCAGCAACAGAGTACCTAAACCACAGATTAGAAGTTGTTAAAAATGACCTGGGCAGGCTCTGTCTTTTACTCATGAAAGACACAGTGTGTTGTTCTTTAACACTGTGTACCTAATGTATTAAAAACAACCAAAACAAAATTCAGCTAGATTCTATTTGCAGCCCCTCTCCCCATCTTCGTATGTGCATTGCCAGAAACAAACAGAGGAAAGACATAATAAACCAAGAACCAGAGACCATTATCCAATAAACGGCAATACAGAAGAGTGCAGGCAACCCTGACTGGAGTGGCTCAGTGGGTTGGACACTGTCTCTGAACACCAAAAGGTCGCTTGGTTCTGGTCAGGTCAAGGGCATGCTAAAGGCAACCAATCAATGTTTCCCCTCATGCCACCTTATTGAGCATAATGTAAACTTCAGAAATCTAAATTCCTCTAATTATTTTCATTTGTTCCTGTTATAATTTTCAACATACCTATGAATTTCATATGACCATCTTTATACTTTTAGACATCTGTTAGTGACATTGTTATACACATTAGACTCTATTCAGATACAGTTCTTGGTCATGATCTTAAGTCCAAAGAAAACCAACAATCAACATTTATTTCTCATTTCTAGAGTTAGGGTCTTTAAATGTACATCCAATGTTAGGACTGCTCTTCTTGGGTGGTCACTTGGTCAAAACTGAGAACTAAGAGGCCAAACGACCAAATGAACTAAATGACCAGTGACCATGCCATCTGCGACTATTCAGTAAGTACAGCTTTCGAATGGACTTGGTAGTACTGAGTATGCTTTCGCAAATCTAAAGCCAGACAAAGCAGAGAAGCAGCAAGCTGTTTCCTTAGCAGAAACCTCTCATTTATTCCCACCTCCCAACTCTATCTTAGATAAACTGCTGTCTGGATATGAATCTTTGAATGTACTGGACAGAAAAAAATGAAAGAAAACTTTGACCATGCCCAAAGAGGCCAGCTGTCTAACACAGGCTTGCAACGAGAAGCGCTGGGCTTGGCATCAAGACATCGGGGCGCGTGCCCTGACCGGGTAGAGCCTTGCCTGGATAGCCGAGGTTGCTGTCGGGTCTCTGTCAGGGCACATACAAGAATCAACTAGTGAATGCACAAATAAGTGGAACAACAAATTGATCACTCTCTCTCTCTAATCAATCAATCAACAAAAAGAAAAATAGCCCTGCCTGGTGTGGCTCAGTGGATTGAACACCCTCCTGCGAACCAAAGGGCCGCCAGTTCCATTCCCAGTCAGGGCACATGCCTGGGTTGCCAGCCAGGCCCCCAGTAGGGGGTGCACGAGAGGCAACCAGACACTGATGTTTCATTCCCTCTCTCTCTCCCTTCCCATCTCTCTAAAAATAAATAAATGCAATCTTAAAAATAAATAAATAAAGGCATTTGCGCGTGGCCCAGCCATTAGGGAAGACAGAGCTCAGGTGGCAGTGGCGTCCCTCGTACCCTGTGTCCTGGATGGACGATTCACACAGTTTCAGTCTCCTGAATTCTCTCCAACGCCACCAGAACCCACCGCACAAGCATCACCTCACCCCTCCAGCTCTCAGCAGGCGTCTGGCAGCAGGTCCGCCCTCACCGGGTCTTGGCTGAGGTCTGGAACTTGCCGGCCTTTCACGTACGTGGGAGCGCGGCGTGGGTACACGTAAGGCGCCGGGCCACGGGGCCTCCGCTAGGGGAGCCGCGCCTGCGGGCAAAGGCCCTGGGGACACTACCCTACGTGCCCGACGCCGCCTGCGCCTCCAGAGGTCGCGACTCGAGATCCCAAGCACTTTCTTTTTGTTTTGAACAGCTGGGTTTCAGCAGTTGTTCTTGTCATTATAGTTAAACCTCCTAGGATGTTTAAAGGGCGCGCCCCGCTGTGGGCGGGGAAGGTGAGAAGAACACGGGCCACGAGTGCCGGCGGCCCCAGGAGAGGAGCTCCCGGCGCGGCTTCCACCCCTAGGAGCAGGGCGCCAGGGTCAACGGCCAGTGGAGGGGGACTAGATTTGCTAGAGGACCGGAGCTTCAGTGCTCGTAGCCCAGCTCACAGCGGCACAACCAGCGTCCGGCAGATCTGGGTTGGCTCCGCGGTCCAGCTAGCAAGAGGCGTCCGGCAGGCGGCGCTGCTGCTCCGGCGAAGCGGACAGAGCGGCCGCTCTCTGCGGCGAATGGCTCTGTCCCTAGACCTCCGTTCGGACACCAGAGCCGGATCCAGGAGCCTGAGGGCCGAGCAGGGGCAGCCGGTCGGGGGCAGCTCCCCAGGGGATCCCGCAGCTGCTTCTTCGGACCGCGGCAGAGCGCAAGAACGGGCGGCGGTTGCAGGAAGCATCTCCTGAAACTGGGTGTGCGAACGAACTTCCACGCGTCCGCCTTCCTCGGCTGCCGCTGCAATGTCGCACTTTCATTGCCAGCTACTTCTCGCAACGACCGAAAGGGGCGGCTCGCGACGGGGCAGGGGTAGGGGAAAGGCCATCTTCCCAGAAGCCCGGTAGGGCCCGGGGGTCCTGCCGCTCTCGCGTGCATCTTGGCAGAGAAACGTAAACGTGGTCTACCCCTCACCAGCCTCCAGATACTTTCCAGTTTAAATAATCAGTGGCAGTTCCAGGGCTGGTTCCTAGCTCGAGCCCACTTTGGGGTTTGTGGAAGAGGGGGCGGAATCCTTCTTCATCTTGGCTCACAGCTAAATAATTTACCCCAGGTCTTCTCAGCCTGCCAATTCCGTTCCCTGCACCACTGTTCTGGACTTCCTGTTTCGCGATGCCCCGGGACAGAAAGGCCAAGTCTTAATAAAAGTTAATATTAATAGTGGTGGAGGTGCCTTGCAGGTGCTTCTCCCAAGACTTTATCTTCGGCTCACGGTCCCTCCACTTCCAAGCCAGGCCCCCTTCCTCCGGAGATGAAACTTGTACTTTGGGGTGCATTCCTGAAATAAGGACTCTTGGGTCCCGTTCTTGCAAATCTCCAGGTCACTGAGCGCGGCGAGTAGCAAAGGTCGAACATGCACACAGTAGCTGCCGCACAGAAGCAGCACCCGCCCACCCGCCCTGGCTAGAAAGCGCGGAGTTAAGATAAGCGGGCAGGAGGAGTCAGAGGGGTGACAGGAGAGGGACCCACAAGAAGGGAAAAGGCAGAGCAAGCTAAGGAGAGACAGATGGGAGGGTGCGGGGAGGAAAATTTACCTGTAACAGTGTCAGGTGTTCAACAAACACTAAAATAAGACCAATGTTGTAAAAAGAATACCTAACTGTGTCAAGGACACTTTTTTCTAAAGTGTGGGTAAGGGATTCCAACGTGCTGTCTTTCCCATAGCGGAGTTTGGTTGGGCTTAAGCCTTTATTAACACAAGCTAATTGTTTTTAAGAAATTACAATTCCTTCCCATAAAATTAAACCACTTAGAGAAGTGAAAATGAGTTAATAATTTCTTCATTCTATCAATCCCAGCCCTCTGGGTTACCAGTGTTAAAGCCCTGGTCCGTATCATTCCAAGAATTTTTTCTGCTCACACAAACACGTATTACATATAATCTTGTTCTTTTCTTTTTCTTTCCATTAATCAAAAGCACCAGAAAAAAAAAAGTAATATTCTACTTTGTGACTTGCTTTTATCACTTAATATATATTTATCATGGGCATTTCCCTGGGTCATTACATATAAATCAACTGATTCTTTTTAATGACCACCATATTTTATAAAATTTGGATATACCAGAATTTTACTCTTTCGCTTATGCAAAAATTTCTTTGAATATTATGTTCAGGTGCTGGGAAAACAGTAATAAGATCACATATAAGAATCCCTGTCCCTTAGGAGCTTACATTCTAGTTGGGGAGAGGCTATTTCTTTACTTCCCTAATGATGAGTATTCAAGTTGTCAGCAGTTTGCTATCATAGATACAAATGCATATATCTTACGATAAGATATGTAAATATCTTTTTACTTACATTCTTTGTATCCTTGTATTTTTTGAGTTTAAAAAATGATTTCTAATTATGGTAAAGTACACATAACATAAATTTAGCATCTTAACCATTTTTAATAGTTTTATTTATTTTTAGAAAGACAGGAAGGGAGGAAGAAAGAGGGAGAGAAGCGTCAATGTGCAGGAGATACCTGTTGCCTCTCCTACGCCCCCAGCTGGGGACCTGGCCTGTGACCCAGGCACGTGCCCTGACCAGAAATGGAATTGGGTGACATTTAGGTCCCTTTGGGTTCGCAGGCTGGAACTCAATCCACTGAGCCACACCAGCTGGGGAAACAGCTTACCTATTTTGAAGTGCACAGTTCAGGACTGTTATGAACATTTACATTGTTGTGCAATCAGTCTCTAGGAAATTTTTTATCTTGCAAAATCGAAAATCTGTAACCATTAAACAATTCCCATTCTCCCTCCTCCCAACTACTAGCAATCAGCATGTTACTTTCTGTTTCTATTGAGTGTGACTCCTTTAGGTACCTCACCTAGATGAAATCATATAGCATGTATTTTGTGTGTCTAGCTTATTTCTTTTACCATAATATCCTTAAGTTTCATCTGTGTTGAGGCATCTGTCAGGATTTCCCCCCTTTTTAAGGCTGAATAAATGCCCCATTGTATGTGTATACCACATTTTGTTTATCTGTTCATCCATTGAAGGACACTTGAGTTGCTTCCAACTTTTGGCTATAATGAATAATGCCACATGGGTATACAAATAGCTCTTCAGGACCCCGCTTTTAATTCTTTTGGAATATACATATACATACAAAAAATAATTTTTTTGGAATATATATGTATATTCCAATAGATTTGTTGAATCATATGGTAATTCTGAGTTCAATGTTTTAAGGAACCACCAGACTATTTTCCATAGTGGTTGCACCATTTTACGTTCCCATCAACAGTGCACAAGTGTTCTTCCACATCCTTCTCAACACTTAATATTCAATGTCTTTTTCATAGGAGCTATCTGGGCTTGAGGCCGTATCTCATTGTGGTTTTGATTTGCATTTCCCTGATTATTCATGGTGTTGAGCGTCATTTCACATGCTTATTGGTTGTTTGCATATCTTTCTCAGAAAAATGTCTATTCAAGTCCTTTGCCTGTAATTAACCAGATTGTTTTGTTTTTGTTGTTGAACTCCAGGAGTTCTTTACCTGTAACCCCTTATCAGAAAATGATTTCCAATGTTTTCTCCCATTCCACAGGTTGATTCTTCCTTTTGTTCATTGTGTACTGTGATACAAAGAAGTTTTTAATTTTAATGCAGTAAATTCACCAATTTTTTTTTTGTTGCTTGTGTTCTTGGTGTTATATCTAAGAAATCATTGCCAAATCTAATGTCATGAAGTTTTCCCCTATGTTTTCTTTTAAGAATTTAATATTTTAGCTCTTAGGTTTAAGTCTTTGACCTAGTTTGAGTTAATTTTTGTATATGGTGTAGGGTAAGGGTCCAACTTCATTGTTTTGTGTGTGGACATCTAGTTTTCCTAACATCCACCTGAGATTTTTAAAATGGATGTTTGTACCATTAGCACTTTACTGATATGGCAAACATCTTTGGTCTCAGCTCTGTCATCTTATTTTATATAAAACTTTCTTGTGTACTGCTTCTTTTAAGAAATCATCTTTTCTATATAGCCTATATTTTCTGAAAAAATTCTTGGGTTATGCTTTCTTCCCTGAGCTCTTCATAAGCACAGCTTCTCTCTCTTCTACTGTTGAACACTGATGTACCAGTTGTACTAATGCTCATAGTTATAAAAATGTACCCCAAAAGTTATTATGGTTAGCATATGGTAAAAATTTACTTCTCACAAAATACTATGAAGGGGATGTTTCTGGTTGATTGTGAAGCACTCTTTGAGTATGGTAATTCGGTGACTCGGGCTTCTTTCACAGTATAAGTCCACCGGTATCCAGCTGGCAGAAGAGACTGCAAGGAGGGGGCCAAGCTGCTTCTTTAAAAGCCTAGGCCCCAGCCCTGACCAGTGTGGCTCAATTGGTTAGGTGTCCTACCGCAAAGCGAAAAGGTCACCGGTTTGATTCCCAGGCAGGGCACAAGCCTGGACTGTGGACTCAGTCCTGGTTTGTGTCCATGTGAGAGGCGACGGGTGGTTGTTTCTCTCACGCATCCATGATTCTCTCCTTCCCTTTCCCTCTCTCTAAAAATAAATAAATAAAAGTTAAAAAAAGGCCTCGGGCCCAAAGGGCGAACATCACTACCACTAACTTACTGTTGGCCACATCTAGACAATGATCCAACTATCTGCGTAGTGTATTAGGAAATGTAGAAATTCTTTGTGCCCAGAAAGAAGAGAAAATGAGATTGAACATCTTGCAGGCTCCGTCATGGTGTGTTAGAAGCATGAGTCAAGTTTTATTATTTTACTCCTTTTAAGACAATTGATTTGTTCTTAGTGGATGCTCAAATTATTGTTTCTTTATTTTGGAAGTCTAATTACATTAACAGGTATGGCTCCATGATGAATTTTCTACATCACCTTTCCTCACATAATGGTGTTTTTTTTAATTTGCAGATTTGATTCTTTTATTTTAGGAAAAAATGGAATCATAGTTTTGAATATTTATATGCAACGTTTGTTGTGTTCGCTTCTTCAGGCACGTACATTCAATTTCCTGTAACGAATATACTTGAGAGATATGTTGTTGTCATAAACCCACATTCCTGCAGATTCCAAAATGATTTGGAGCTTTCACTTGAGTAAGTCTGTGCTGTTCACGTTGCAGGTTGCAGCTCCTGAATGGGTCATGAAATTCACCTAGTGGGTTGTGACCTGCTGAATTTATTTTGTATTGTTGCATAACAAGTTACCACAAATTTAGCAGCTTAAAACAACGCACCTTTGTTACCTTACAGTCTGTTTGGGTCAGGAATCTAAGCACAGCCTAGCTAGGTCTTCTGCTTGGGGTCTCACAGCCTGCAGACCGAATGCTGACCAGGGCCCCAGTCTCACCTGAGGGCACGATGGGGAAACGCCCACTTCCAGGCTCACTCAGGTGGTCGGTGGAGGTGACTTCCTTATGGCTTCATGGCCAAGGGTCCTGCTATGAGCTGGCTATTGGCTGAAGGCTCCCCTGCTGTCCTAGAGGCCCTCCACAGTCCCTGACCTATGGGCTTCCTCAATATGGTCACTTATTTTATCAATCCAGCAAGAAGACTCTCTCATTCTAATCATGAGGAAGGAAGGCCCAGAAATTGCTGGGTGGGACTAAGGTAAGTAGGAGGCAGTTGTGGGGTCAGCTGTGGCTACTTTGATCATGTGGGTTTGCAGCTCCTTGTTTACATAACCAACTTTAGAGGGCGCCATGCAATGCCTGTGCCCAGCCAAGATGAGAGGGCTGTGGGGTCCCTCCTGTATCAGTGTATGTGTGTGTGTGTGTATATTTTAAATCCTCACCCAAGAATATGCTTATTGCTTTTATTTTTATTTTTAAAAAGATTTTATTTATTTATTTTTAGATAGGAGGAAGGGAGGGAGAAAGAGAGGAGGAGAAACATCATGTGTGAGAGAAACATCCATCGGCTGCCTCTTACACGTCCCTAACCTGGGACTTAACACACAACCCAGGCATGTGCCCTGACTAGGAATTGAACCAGTGACCCCTCAGTTTGTGGGAAGGACACCGAGCCCACTGAGCCACACCAGTCAGGGCATTTTTATTGCTTTTAGAGAGAGAGGAAGAGAGAGTGAACAGGCATGTGCCCTGACTAGGAATTGAACCAGTGACCCCTCAGTTTGTGGGAAGGACACCGAGCCCACTGAGCCACACCAGTCAGGGCATTTTTATTGCTTTTAGAGAGAGAGGAAGAGAGAGAAACATTGATCTGAGAGAGAAACATAGATTTGTTGCCTCCCGTACATGCCCCAGCCAGACATTGGCCTCAAAACTTAGGTACATGCCCTGACCGGGAATCGAACTCAAAACCTTTTGTTGTACTGGATAACGCAGCTCCAACCCACTGAGCCACCCAGCTGGGGCTCTTTATATTTTTAGAGGCTAGATTACTTAAACTGGAAATGCTACATCAAAGAAAATGCTCATTTGTTACTTTAATAAATATAGTCATTACTTTTCAAAAAGGTTTAGTACTTCACAATACCATCAGGTGCCTATGAGTGAGTTCCTTTTTCTTCATAACCTCTTTGCACTGTAGGTTATCTTTTAATCTACTGGACAGAAAATGGTAACTAATTTAATTTTACACACCATAATTATTCAGCAGGTTGAGCACATTTTCATTTTTATTGGACACTTGCATTTTCTCTGATTTGCTTGAATCTATTATTTCTAGATTTTCATTTAATCTTTGTAACAAGCATCTTCTATCTCTATGAGCTAGATTCTAATCCAGGCCTTTCTGACATCAAACACCAAGCTATTTCAACCACTACTGAGTCTGTTCTCTGAATGTGGCAGACTTTGTAAGTATAAAGGCAAAGTAACAAATTATAAATAAAGCAATAGATAGCTATCAAAAACATCATTTTCAAAATTTAAAAGGAAAAAGAAAACAAAAATGTATTTGCTCCAAAAATGAAAGATGATGGTTATCCTTAATATATAAAGAATTCAGCCCTGGCTGGTGTAGCTCAGTGTACTGAGCACGGGCCTGTGAACCGAAGGGTTGCTGATTCAATTCCTAGTCAGGGCACATGCCTGGGTTGCAGGCCAGGTTCCCAGTAGGGGGGGGGTGTGGGAGGCAACCACACATTGATGTTTCCCTCTCTTTCTCCTTCCCATCCCCTCTCTGTAAAAATAAATAAATAAAATCTTTAAAGAATATAACTCTTAAAAAAATTCAATGCAAAATAATATGAAAAATACAAGACCTCTAAAGAAATATTATGAAATAACACAAACCTTTTAAAAATTCAGTACCCAATGCTGGAGAGGGTATGATGAAGCAAGCACTTTCCAGACTAATGATAAGATTATAAATTCATATATTTTTGTATGGCAATTGGACAATATATTTTACAAATCTTAAAATACACTCATTGAGTTCAATAATTCTAACATCTGGAATTAATCTAAATAATCAGAAGTACAGAGTTGGAAATAAGCATCCAACATTAAAATTTTGGAAAACTAAATTATAGTATACCCATTCAGTAGAATATTATATAATCTTTAAAGCTGCGGTTTTCAGAGTGTTTGATCATCTGGGGAAATACTTATTCCTTTTGGCTCATACATCAAAAAGGCAGGATACAAAAGAATCTCTACAGTATGATTTTTTGTAACTATGTAGTTGTGATAGGCTGAAAAACAGCCCTCTAAAAGATATCTATCTCCTAATCCCTGGAGCCCGTGAATGTTCCTTCTACAGCAAAAACAAAACAAAGTAAAAAATCAACATCAACACCAAAACAAAAAATAAAAAAAAACCAAAAAAAAAAAGAAAGAAATCCCAGTCTTTGCAGATATGGTTGAAAACCTTGGGATGAAGAGATTATTTTGGAATAGTCTTGTAGACCCTAAATGCTATCACATGTCCTTATAAGAGAAATGCAGAGGTGGGTTTCACACATGCTTGTGTGCACACATGAAATGAAGCAAGAGCAGTGAGCCATCTGATGTCGGCCTTGGAGAGTGGAGTGATGCATCCACAAGACAATGAATGTCAGTAGCCACCAAAAGTTAGAAGGAGCAAGTAACAGGTATGTATTTCCCTACAGTCTCTAGAATGTAGCTCTCCTCACATCTTCATTTTAGCCCAGTGATCCTAATTTTGGACATTGGCCACCAGAACTGTGAGAGAATGAATTTCCATTGTTTTAAGCAACCAAATTTGTGATTTTTTAAAAAGTGGCCACAGGAAACTAATACAACAGTGTTTTTATTGCTGTTTAACAAGCAACCCCAAACTTACTGTTAGATAATAAGCATTTCATTATGTTCATGGATTCTGTGGGCCAGGAATCTGGACAGGGTACAGCAAAAATGACTTGTTTCTATTCCACAATCTCTGCACCCTCAGTTAGACAGAGGGCTGATCCCCAATCCAGGCCCACTTGAATGTCTGGGGCAGAAATCACCCATAGGGGTGTCCAAACGTTTGGCATCTCTGCACCACCCTGAAAGAAGAAGAGTTCTCTAGAGCCACACATTAAATATATCGTGACATGTAATCATACACACACACACACACACACACGCACACACGCAAAATCTCATAATATTTTAAGTAAACTTACAATTTTTTGTTGGACCTCATTCATAGCCATCCTGGGCTGCATGCAGCCCACGAGCTGCAGGTTGGACACCACTGATGGAAGTTTCTTTACTTGTGTAGTTGATGTCTAGTCTAAAATGAGTTGAAAGGTGGGCTCATTTTGGGTTAAGTAGAGTTCCATTTCATGTGGCTTGGGCTCCCTCATAGCATGGTAACCTTGGTCTTGTCAAGCTTTTTAAGTTAGTCCCATGCCCACAAATTATTTATGTTACTCCACAGCCAAGTTCTCTCCTCCTAAAGCTTCATCTCATTCAGGCATTGGGCTTAGGCTCAGGGTCCAGGGTTTCATAATGTAGATCAGGTGCATGTTAGGCTCTTTAAGTTAAGTCCCTTGGATATGGTTCCACTTAATCTGAAAACTCATGAATTAAAGAGACAAGTTTTCTGCCACTCCTTCTTCAGGTATACCCAACATACAGTGGTGGGACAGGTATGGGATAACTGCTATAGACACTCCTGTCCTAAAGTAGAGAGAACAGAAACACAGCAGTCATTGGTTTACATTAATTCTGAAATCAATCCCAGCATATATGACCTATTTATTGATTTTTGTTCTGCTCCCAGGGAATGACTACCTGGAACTTTTTCCTCTGCCGTGTAGGTTTTTGTTCCCATCTATGAGTCATCATTCAATGTCTCATAAAAGGTAGTCAGTGTTTTCAATTTTTAAAGCCTGCTTTCCGCCTTGAAGTTTGGGGAGCCAAAGGCCTCATTTCATTTGGTTCTATCTCTGTTCCTTTAAAATATTTTATTTATTTATTTTTAGAAAGAGGGGAAGGGAAGGAGAAAGAGAGGGGAAGAAACATCAACTACCTTTCACACCACTCCCAACTGGGGACCTGGCCTGAAACCCAGAAACCCAGGCATGTGCCCTGACTGGGAATCAAGCTGGTGACCTTTCACTTCCCAGGTTAGCACTCAATCCACTGAGCCACACCAGCCAGGGCATCTCTGTTTTTTTAGATTCAAGCTGATAAAATTCCTTTAAAATCTTTATGGACTTCTTTATTTTAAGATTTTATATTTATTTTGAGAGAGAGAGAGAGAGGAAGGGAGGGAGGGAGAAAAAGAGGGAGAGAAACATCAGTGTGAGAGAGAAACATCAAACAGTTGTTCTCACACATGCCTTGACCTGGGACTGAACCCACAATCCAGGCACATGCCTTGACCAGGAATTGAACTGGCAACATTTGGCTTTGTGGGATGATGCCCAACCTACTGAGTCACACTGGTCAGGGTTCTTTCTGGATTTCTTATGTTTCAGTGTATAGAAATCCATTTCATTATATAAATCTACACACAAATCTCAGACATAAGCCCTCTCTTCCTTGAGAGTCCCCATGAAACTGCTGTGCAACAATGCTTTCAAGACTTTTTAACAGCCCTATTATTTAGCAGAGATTGTAAGCCTTGCCCTAAAATCCTTAGAAGGCTGAAAGGTCGAGAATATGCCATCTTAATATATGCCACTTTGGCACAGGAATTATTTTGAGCTGAAGACAGTAGAGAGTCGGCAGATCCAGGGACAGTCTTTTGCCCTCCCCTTTCCTGCCTTCACTTTCCCCTTTGCGAAGGCATTTCCCCTCTCCTATAGCAGGGAGAGGGAGGCAACCCTTACCACCGAAGATGGAGAGTCCGCACTGAGATGAGTCTGCATTAAACAGGCCTCACTAAACACTCATTTCCTATTAATTGCCATCATATATTTTCTAGTTACTTCCCCACAATTAATTATCTCTTGAAGCCCAAACCCTCTTTCCTTTGTTAAAATGGTCTATAAGCCCCTGAGTCTAGTCGCTTTGAGTTTCACTTCTTTTCTGTGAATGCTCATGTAGGTAAAATATTAATAAAATGTGTTTTTTCCTCCTGTTAATCTGTCTTTTGTCAGTTAAAGGGAGTAGAGGAAACAATTTTCTTCCCCAACAAGGATGTTGTCCAGTTGGAAGAGTCTATGAAGTACTCCCTTATATAATTCTTAGGCCCTAACAAAGGGCTTAAAGTCACACCCTTGGCTTCCTATTTATTCTGAAAACATATTTTCTTGACAGTGCCCTAGATTTGATTTTTGTTCAGAGGTCTCTCCTTATTTTGAGAAGCCTTCCCTGGGTAAGTTCCAGCCGAGCCCTCTCTATTTCCTCTTAACTATGATGTACTTGAAAACCGAATAGTGTATTCTTTAGTTCATCTTCGTTCTTTCACATCTTACATAGGTAACTAGAATAAGTTGGTGTCGCCTTTAATACTCTGTTCAGAGTCTCCTCAGCTAGATTACTGAGTTTATTAAGTATCGAATATATTTCCTCTTTTCCACATGACTTCAGATGACAGTCTTGTCAAAACATCTGCCAATACATAACAAATATCTTCTTTCCTGCAGCCTCTGATAACATTTTCCTTACTTTATTTAAGCCCTCACATCAGTTTTTAAAATTTGTTTATTTATTTATTTATCTATTTGTTTATTTACCATCAGCTTTCCCAATGCCCATCTAGCTTGTCATCCAGTCCCCAAGCAAACACCACAGGTCTTAGGCATTTTCAAGGCAGCAACCTCTTTCCAGTTACTGAGTTCTACTCCTGTCCTTTATTACTGCATCACAAACCATCTTAGATCTTAATATGTTCATGGATTCTGTGGGGCAGCAATTCAAACAGGGAATAATAGCTTTCTTTTGTCCACTATGCCTGGACCCTCAGCTCTAAATTCCTGAATGCCTGGGGGCTGAAATCACTTGGAGCCTCCTTTATTCACGCACCTGGCACCTTGCCTGAGATGACTCCAAGGTCAGCTGGAGCTGTTGATGGGAGCCTCTACATGTGCCTTAGGCTCCCTCACAGCTTGATGGACACAGGGTAATGACTTCTTACAGGGTGGCTCAGGGCCCCAAGAGCATGTATTCCTAGGAAACAGTGCAGAAAGTGATGGCCTGTAGTCACGGTGAGTCACTTCTACCATATTACATTGGGCAAAGTGGCCATATGCTCATCCAGATTCAAGAAGGAAAGACGTAGGCTCCATTTTTTAAAAATTTTTTATGGGAGAACTGTCAAAACAGTGTGTTCATGCTTTAAAATAGCCAAATGCACACCCTGACCGGTGTGGCTCAGTTGTTTGGACTTCATCTCACAAAGCAAAAGGTCTTTTGCTCATTCATTCCAGGTCAGAGCACATGCCTAGGTTGTGGGTTTGGTCCCCGGCTGGGGCGAGCATGGGGAGGCAACTGATCGATGTTTCTCTCGCATCAATGTTCCTCTCCATCTCTTTCTCCCTTCCTTCCTCTCTCTTTAAAAATAAATAAGTAAACTCTTAAAAAAAAAGAAATACCCACAGGTACACACATGTATTTATATATGTGTGTGCATAAAATACAGACTGAAAGGAAACATACCAAAACATGAGCGATTAAGAAGTAAACACCATTGTGTATTAGGGGCAATTCTATTTTTTTTTCCTTTTCCTTAAACTCTTCTATATTTCTCAAATTTTCTACATATTTTTTTAGATGGAAAGACTGTTTTTTCTAAACCTCACCCAAGGATGGATGGATATCTATTTGAGAGACTGAGAGAGAGAAACATCGATGTGACAGAGAAACATCAATTGGTTTCCTCTCATACACATCTGGACAGGGGATCAAACCTGCAAACTTTTGGCATGTGGGACGATGCTCCAACCAGCCAAGCCACCTGGCCAAGGCCAAATTTTCTATAATTATATTTATTTGTTATAAACAATTCTTTCATGTTTTACTTTTTATTATGACAAAATTTTTTTTTATCCAAGGACATTTTTTCATTGCTTTTTTTTTTTTCAAGAGAGACAGAGAGAGAGAAGAAGGAAGAGAGAGAAATATCAATGTGAGAGAGAGGCATCAGTCGGCTGCTTCTCCTACATGCCTGGACCAGGAATCTTACACGCCAGGTGGGGGATCTTGTGCCTGAACCAGGGACCAAACCTGCAACCTAGGTAGATATTTGCCCTGACCAGGAATCAAACCCACCTTTTGGTTACAGAACAATGTTACAACCAACTGAGCCACATGGGCCAGGGCTATTGTCACAAATTTTAAGGACATCCAAAAGGCAAGTAGTCTAAAAAAGTGCCATATACTCATCACCCAACTACAATGACTGGCTCATAGCCAATCATGCTTCATTTACATCTTGTCAACATATGAAAAGGACACCTGTCAGAATGGTTATTATCTGAAAGACAAGAAATAAAAAGTGTTGGTTGTACAAATAAACATTGATGTTTGAACAATTTTTAAAAAAGCATTGGTGAGGTCCTGGAGGAAAGGGAACACTTGTGCACTGTTGATGGGAGTGTAAATTAGTGCAACCACTATGGAAAACAGTCTGGAAAAATAATTTAAAATAGTGTTACCATATTCCTCAGCAAGCCCACTTCTGGGTATGTATCCAAAGAAAATGAAAACACTAATTTGAAAAAGATGTACATATCCTTGTGTTCCTTGTAGCATTGTTTATAATACCCAAGGTATGGAAGCAACCTAAATGTCCATTGATGGGTGAATAGGTAAAGAAGGTGTGATAGATGTACATATGTTATAGAATATTATTCAGCCATAAAAAAGCAAATGTTGCCATTTGCAACAACATGAATGGGCCTTTGCCTGAGTTGGGGGTGGGGGTGTGCAAAATGGGTGATGGGGGTCAAAAGCTACAAATTTCCAATTATAAAATAAGTCACGGGGTTGTAACATGATGCATGTCGAATATAACTTATACTATGCTGCACTTTTGAGTCACTAGGAGAGTAGATATTGAAGTTCTTTTTATAAGAAATAGTTTTTTTGTAACTATGTATGGTGAAGGATTTTTACTGGATTTGTGGTGGCCATTCAATATCAAATGATCATGTTGTACACCTGTAACTAATTTATGTCAATTATACCTCAATAAAAATAGCAATTATTCCTTCATATCATTAAATATCTAGCTTGTGTTCAAAGTTACAATTGTCTCATGTCTTGTAAATGTTTTCATTTTACAGTTTGTTCCTGCTAGAATACAAGAAAGGTTTACAAATTATGATTGGTTAATATATCTCTTAAGTCTTTACTAATCTTTAGTAAATATTAAACCCCTAATCTCTTCCTTTATTTTTAATCTTACAATTTATTTGTTGAAGAAAACAGGTTTATTTGTCCCATGGGGTGGTCTACATTCTGCTCATTGATTACATCATCATGGCATATATATGTTTTATACACACACACGTCCTCTTTCTGAGATGAGAGTATAATATACATATAAAAAGTTATTTTGAAAACATGGTTGTACCTCTTAGTCAGAATTGCATGGTTGTGACTCTTAGAATTGCAGGAACTATATTAAAAAGGATAAGAAGGAAAAAGTGGTAGATAAAATGAAAAACATAGCCCTGGCTGGTGTGGCTTAGTGGATTGAGTGTAGGTCTGTAAAAACCAAAAGGTTGCCAGTTCGACTCCTGGTCAGGGCACATACCTGGGTTGTGGACCAGGTCCCTGGTTGAGGGCATGTGAGAGGCAACTGATAGATATATGTCTTACACATTGGTGTTTTTCCCTCTCTCTTTCTCCCTCCCTCCCCCTCTCTCTAAAAGTAAATAAATAAAATCTTTTAAAAAATGAAAAGCATAAAGAAATCCATGGCTATTGGCATCAGGGAGGGAAAGGAAAGAAGGAAGCCAGAAGGTTGAAAAAAATTATAAACTAATAGTGAAAACAGTGAGAAGTATAAACAACAGAATGGGAAGAACAGAGATGTTGGTTATATTGAATCCACTTATGTATTCATTCCTTTAATGAGTCATTCCCTATTTACTGAGCACCTGCCAAGCATAAGACTCTATGCTGCTTATTTATAATGTTGATAAAAGTGCTATAATGGAAAAAAGAAATATTTGGAAAAAAGGTACGAAAATTCTTTACATAGTTCCCTGGACATTTGTTTGGCTTAGCGCATACTGGCACTGGGGACCAGGACAGGGTGGCAGGAGCACAGTGCATAGGCTTTCGTGGACGGTGGCCCAGACATTCACAAGTGGACCTTTGTCAGAGTTGACATGGCAGCTGTGAAGTCCATGACTTGCCAACCCTCTGGCACAGGGTCTTCAGTTTCAGATCTTGGAAACAGGTATTTACAATAAACAAATTTAAGAATTTTTT
This sequence comes from Mormoops blainvillei, assembly GCA_004026545.1. NCBI lineage: Eukaryota > Metazoa > Chordata > Mammalia > Chiroptera > Mormoopidae > Mormoops > Mormoops blainvillei. Next base: position 135,560 of record PVJD01001404.1, on the reverse strand, counting down.
TTGCACACTTCTACTAACTTATTTTTTAAATATATTCATTTTTTCTTCCAACTGTGACACAGTCATTGTGAAAAATATAAATCATCAGAAATAGAAGTTATTAAAAGTGAAAGCCTCCCCAACCACTATTGTCTTCTAAAATTTCCAGACTCATAGTATTCTCTTTGTTTTACTTGAAAACATTGATAAAACTCTGAACTTCTCTGACAAAAAATTATTTTTTCCTTTGGAACTTAGTTAATTATAGCTGTTATTGAAAAAGATAATTTGCCGTGGGTCACATAGCTAGCAAAAGATGATCAGGGATTCAAATCCAGCACCTAGCTCTTAGATCACCTGCTCTAACAGCTTTCTAGGGCAGTGCTAGCCAACAGAAATACAATCTGAAGCACATGTGTAATTTGAGGCTAATGCATTTCATTTTACCTAATATATCCAGATTACTATTATTTAAATATGTAAACATATGAAAATTATCAATGAGATATTGAATATTATTTGTTTCATGCTGAGTTCTTTTAAAAATATTTTATTTATAGGAGAGAGAGAGGGATTTGTTTTTCTGCCCATTTATACATTCATTGGGTGCTTCCTACATATGTCCTGACCAGGGATCAAACCTGCAACCTTGGTGTATCAGGGTGATGCTCTAACCAACTGAGCTACCCGGCCAGGGTCTCATGCTGAGTCTTCTTAACTTGATGTGTATTTTGCACTTTCAGAGCATATCATTTTGGAATTGCCACATTTTAAGTGCTCAGAAACCATGTGTGGGTAGTGTGGCTACTCTACTGGACAACACAGGGCTAGGGAGTCTGATTTGCTCATTTAACTGATGCTTAGTGCAGGACCATCAGATACCAGGTACCATGCTGGGTACTAAGGAATCAGTGATAAGTGAGGTATGGAGTTTATACTCTAGTGGAGGAGGCAGAGGAAAAACAATAAATAGAGTAAGTACTTGCCACACACAAGATAATGGTTGAGATTGTGGTCATGATTATGAAAATAAAAATAGGTAACAGAGATACATAGAGAATTTACTAGCGGGACTATTTTAGATAGAGTAGCTAGGAAAGGTATTTTTGCAGAGGTGACATTGCAATAGAGACCCAGGTAACAAAAGCAATAATGATGACAATGGCAGGTTGATTATTTTGGAGCTTATATTCCAGGTGCTGCTTTCCATACATTATCTCATTTTATCTTCACCAAAACCTAATAGGCTGTGTCTATTACTATCCCCGTTTTTCAGATGAGGAGACTGAAGTATAAGATGTTTAGTAAATTGTCCAAGTTTGCACAGTAACTGGGAAGGAGCCACTTAAACTGACCCGAGGAAGAGGAACTGTCCATGCAGATGATCTAGAGTGTAAAGGTCTCAGGGGACAGTGGCAGGCTTAATAATGGCCCCAATCATCTCCAGGTCCTACTCCCTGGAGCCTGGAGATGTTGCCTTATAGGGCAAAAGGGACTTTACAGATGTGAATAGATTAGGGGTCTTTATTTAGATGGGGACATATCCCGGATAATCCTGGATATAGGAGAGAGACAGAGGGGAATTTGACCTCAGAAGGTATAATGACTATGAAAGCCACAGGTGGGAGTGATGGGAGAAACGGCAGGAGCCAAAGAATGCAGGTGGCCTCCAGAGGCTGGAAAGGCAAGGCAACCAACTCACTGCTGAAGTCTCCAGAAGGAACCCAGCCCTGCCGACACCTTGATTTTAGACCTCTGACCACCTGAACTACAAGAGAATGAATCTGTGTTGTTTTAAACCACTAAGTGTGTGATAATTTGATGGCAGCAATAATGGTGAATGCAGGGACTGCACGTGTCCTTTGTCTGTGCTCTGGTCCCCAGGTCTCTGCCTCACCGTTTCCTTGGCACCTGCTCCCTTCCTAGGCCCCTCTCCTCAGCTTGCCTACTTCAGACTCTGCTATGATTTTCCTGAGGCCCCAAGGCTTGGTTTTTCCTTCCTATATATTCTTGAGCACTTTGTATAAATAAGTATGTATCGCGTAGGTTCCTCTGTTACAATGTACCCTGTTACTTGTCTGAGTCTTGCTTTTGATGATGAGTTTCCTCAGGGTAGAGAACCTATATTTTGTCTCTTTCTAACCACAGTAGCCAGCACAGGGTCTGGTAAATAGTAAGCAGTTCCATTTAGGTTTGTGGAATAAAAACAAACAAACAAAACAAACGAACAAAAAACACAATAAGGAATCATACTATACAAAGTTCCCAAAACAAAGGCAACATGCTCAGTAGTCCCTCACACTCTCTGACCATGTTCTGATGGCCACAAAAGGGTGGAGCAGTGTCCCAGGAAGACTTCCCATGCCCTTCCCATTCTGACTTTGAGCCATTTGGTCTGACAGTACTCTAAGCCAGACAGCCTCCCCAAGGGCTGTGCAGTGTGACTCCACATCATTATTTCCGGTTGCTGGGGCTCTCCAGCTCCACCAATGATTAATGAGGTAAAGAAGGTTTTACAAGGTTCTCAGGGCACACTGAGCTGTACTTCATACACTTGCTGCACTCTCTGTAGGAAAAGTGACAACAATTTAGTCAATCTTCTTTTAAAACATGCCCACTTTTCTCAACATGAAATTCAAACAAAATAATTTAAAAACTATCTGTAATCCCTCTACTCAGAGTTAATCATTGATAACATTTTAGAAAGTTTATTGTTAATTTTGAAATTAGTAAATTCCCATTGTCAAAAATATAAACAATTCAGAAGAACGTAAAGTAAAACAGAAGGATGCCTAATTTCACTCCCCAGAGTTAACTACTGTTAATATTTGGTTAAAGTTTCGTCTAGCTTAAAAAACAAACAAACTTTAAAACAACACATAAAAACACATCTCAGCAAAAGTAATGGAAACAAATAACAAAGTTCCACAAAATAATCCCCTCAATACACCCACTAAAATTAATTTCTTTTTAAAAATCGCAGTCTTGTTTTTATGAAAAGCTAAACTAATCAGGTGAGGCACGGGTTGTGCAGCCGCTCCTGGGCCGTGTGGGCGGGCCACCCTCTGGGAGATTCGGCAGACGGGGCAAGGGTAATGGGACGGATGGGAGCTCTCCCAATACGTTATCAGCATTGGGTGGTTACCCATACAATACCTGCATTTTATAAATGGTGAAAATAAAAAAGGTGAAAAAGACCTTAACCTGGCCTTATGGTGAATGGCTGAACTAAGTAAAGAAATCTGGAGTCTTGAGTCCGTGTTTTTGGTTTTTGTTCCACTTCCCATCATTGAGGAACTGACAGCTATGTGGCACTGTAAGTGATAACTTGGACAAATAAAAAATGTGTGAGTGATTTTATTTAATCTCCAAGGTTAAACAAAGTTCAAGATGAAGCCATAGAGTTTACCTGTCAATATGGCCTTCGTTGCAACTGTTTTCAAGAATATAGACTTTGTGGCTGATTTATTTTCTTTCAACATACACTCTGCATGCTTTCCATAATCAGCTACAGGGCCGGCCTTGAAAAAGCAACCTCCTTACTCCTGGAGAAATTGGTTACATTTGCAAAACAGGTTGAAAAGGTTAAGGTCTGAAATGAATTCTGTATTTGCCTATTGACTTTCATGAGAATGCGGAAGATACGGACTTCACAAACAATTGTGAGAACCTTACAAAATTCATACTCGCCACAGCTCAGCTCTACCCTTGGATTTTGCTTTTTGGCAATATTTTTACCATCATTTTTTGGGATGTGGGGTGGTGGTGGTAGTACCAGCAGTTTCCAGACCTCTGTATTACAACCATGGTGACAAAAGTCTGGCGACAGCATGCTTTTCAGTGATTTTGTAAATATCCAATCACCTTTTACTTGAAATGCCTCAAGAGGCTTTTGTTTTCTATAAATAAATCCAACATAAGAAACGTCATGTTCTCAAAGTTTCTGATGTAAAACAAAATGTGAACTTTGTGCTGTTAATGGAATAAACTGCCACTATCAGAAGAGGCACTGCCCCACTCTCACTGAAGTGAACAGGAAGCTGAAAGAGAGAAACTAGTTCTTCCTCTGGCCTTCAGCTTTCAAACTTCCTTCTAGTGCCTCCTGCTAGTTGGTAAATACTAACCAGTAGCCAGTTGCCAAAGGAGAAATGTACTGGTTTTCAGTCTCAGTTCAGGTCTGGAATCAAAGGAGAGCTCGGAAGGGTGGGATTGAGTTCCGGAAATAAGAGCTTAACAATCATATCAGGATGTGAAAGTATTTGACATGAGCTGTCCTCCCCTAACCCTCTCCTTTCTCTTTCATTTCTAGCTCAACTTTCTTCCTCCAAGTAGGATTTGAGTTGGTTTCCAATAAAGACACATACTGAATAAGACATTTATACCGAAAAGGTTTAAAATAGGTAAAGATCACACACCATTCAGGGCAGTGTTTTCAAAGCTTTGTATGGCAACCAAAGTAGAAATATATTTTATATTATGACTTTTTCGACATAGGCACGTATAACCAAAAAAAGTTTCATGAAGAAATCCTTATCCTCACTATGCCTAATGCGCTATGATATTTTCTATTTTATTTAATTTTTTAAAAGTCTGATAACAACCCAGTAAACTGACTTCATCAATTTCTAATAGGTTGCAACCTACTGTCTGGAAAACACTGATTTAGAGAAAAGGGTTCCAGTGTTTTATAATTACATATAACATTCGGGGTCTATTTTCCTATCAGAAAGTACTTTTCACATACATTATTTTATTCAACCCTGACAACAATCCTGTGAGGTGGGTGCTTCCCCTGACTTACTTATGAGAAAAGAGACTAAAAGATACCAAGTCATTTGCCACATAGTTCAGAAGGGGGATGAACGGTGAACACAGAACTGGAAATAATTTTTTCTGACTGAAAAATCTCAGCTTCCTTCAATATGTTATGTCAGGATGAGAGGCACCGTTCAGCTCTAATTAAAAAGAGATTTTAGTCTTGAGCTTTCTGATAGATGAGGCCAACCATGAGCTGTGTAGCGCTCATTGTCTGACTTCCTTATTAACTTTTATATTTGACCAGAGAACCTTCTCTTTCTTATCCATTGGATTGGAGGACAAAGGGCAGGATGCATGTTGGCTTGTGTTTTACCAAAAGCTGTTTGTTTGTATGTCTGTTTGTCCGGAAGAGAAATAATCTGCTCTAGAAACTTCTGGACTAGAAAATTAGGCTTTCAACATGAAATAAAATTAACCATGAACTTATTTCTTGCATTATTCAATTACATAGTATTTTCAATATTAAAAAGCTCTTGAATGTTACTTTGTATATTTTATTGGGTTTCTAGAGTTGTTCAAGTGGGAATAGTTCCAGGCACTGTATCAACTTCAAATTGGCAGTATTTCCAGACAGATCTAGAATTGTGAAACTTCTGGATTTTTTAGAGCATGAATGAATAAGAGTAATGATTTTTCAAACTCTTTTTCCTTTAGAATTCAGACTAATTTAAAATTCAGGAAAACAACATAACATTCAAATGATAGAAATTACAACAGAAATATTGTTATAATTTTTGTTGTGTAATTATCACTAGAAGTGAGAGTTCCTGTGTTCTGTAACGCAGACAGGAATTTTGATGCAAGCTGACGATATGGCATATATTTAAGGTGTCCATATGCTCTGTGTGGAATGACTTGAAGCAATTCAACTTGAAGCTGAATTATAAAATGTTTTATAAAATTACAACAGGCAAAAGCTATCCGTGCTTTAAAAAGATATGACATTTTGTTTATAGAGAAACAAATTAAAAAAAACAGCAATAGCACATTATGATGCCCATTCTAGCTCATGATTATAAGTGTAACACCCTTTAATTATGGGAATCTGACACTGATGGGTTATCACCAGGTGGCCCAAAAGATCCATATCAGCCAGTTACTTTCACTCTTAAAACAGTTATTGGTAGCCACTATTGACAGAGCTTGACCTGTCGGGTCCTTTCCCACTGCTCATGCTCTCCACAGGAAGCAATTTCCCCAAGGCTGGGTGCCACTTGAGAGTCTGCATCACTCCTACTTCCTTTACAGGGAGGCTTCCTGTTGCTCTGCCTCAGTTTCCCATTAGGTTTTTTGCTCCCACATCTAGCTTGTCAGAGTTGGGTTTGAGTAAAATTTGGTTTAGTGGCAACCCAGAACTTTCTTCTGACCGTTCTTCAAGAGAGTTTCTGCTGTTGACATTAAAGAACTTGGTTTCACATTTTTTTCTTAGAAAGAAAAAAATGAAATTTATTAGGTAATCATGCCGTACTTTAGCAATCAGTCAGCTTCTACCAAAGTTCTCACCCATGTCTTCTAAAGACAGCTTTCCCTGCCTTTAAACATTGTGTCAACACAAAGAACTGAGACCTGAGTAGACAGTTTGCATCAGTAGCAATGTCATTAGATGGCCGTTCTGGTGGAAAAAAAAGAGTATATAGGAACATGTCCCTGGTCCGTAGACACACACTGCCCACATAAGACACACCTTAATCCACACACACAAACACACATAAGCCCCACAGGCATAGTTAGGCACAAAAAGACAGAGAGAGACTCACTCTAAGACCCCCAAGACACTCCATACCTATAGACACACAGGCCTAGGGAGGGAGGGAGGATAAATGAGGGAATATAAGAACAGGTTGATTTCACCAACTTGAAAGGACAATGTAGGACTTAGATTTCATTCAAACTTAAATGCATTGAACTGAATTAGTTGAAAAAGAGGTTATGGAGAGGGTTACAGAGCTAGACAAGGGGGACAAAATTACTTTGGGAAATCAAAACAGCCTTTTTTGTTCAAAAGGAGAAATCTGGGGAACCTGAGTGACTACTATTTACTCTGATAAATTCACTGACAGTCTATCCAATCGCCATGATGCGGTTTTAAAAAATTATTAGCTCTTCCCCGGCAAGCACTGCACGACTTCCAGCGGTGCTTGGCACAGAGTAGGAGCCCAATGAATGCTGTTGAATCCATTCAGGCTCCAGTCAGAAAGGTGCACGTGAATCACAGGCATGAAACCTGCTTAAAAACAACAACAACAACAAAAAAACAAAAACAAATGAACCAATAGGCAGAATTTGAAGTAATCGTCAGCTCTCAGATATTATTACAACGTATAAATTACCTTTTAAGGTGAGAAATTCTTTAGACAACTACAGAAAGAAATACATCGCAAAAGAAAAGGAAATTTTGTTTGCTGTACACGATTTCTGGCACTGTGCGATGCGACACTACCTCCAAGGAATTCCATAGCGCAGGGACCCGCCCGCATAGCGCCATGCTCACCTGGGTCTCCGACGCCAACTCTCACTCTCTCAATGGTTTCTTTGGCACCGCATGAATGGTGGGGAACCCTTGCAAGATTCTCCGAATCTCGGGACCAGCAGCTTCCGCAAAGGCGGGGAGCGCTGGGGCACGTCTTGAAGCACAATCAGTGCCCCATCCTTCGCGGCACCCGATGGCGCTCCATGACAGTAACTCACCTCCTGCCAAAGATTTGGGAGGGAATGATGGGGCTTGTGGCTTCAGTTCCGAGAATTTTCGGCAACGTAGAAGGGCGCGGCCCTGGATTTCCTTGCTCGGTTAGCGAGCCTGCGGGTCTTGGGATCCGGTCTGCACGGGCCAGGCAGCGCGTACTTAGCGTCGGCAACTTCGCTCAGTCTTTCGGGAACCCTGCTCTTCCTCCGCGCCCTGGGAGGCCTCCGGTGCCTCTGTTTCCTACTCGAGAGGAGTGCGGTCATCTTGAGGAGGGGAGGCGGTATGTCACCTCTGCAGTTCTAGGACCTGGAGAAAATCACCTGATTGGCAGAAAAGGGGCCCTTCCCAAAGTCGGCTGGCTGGTTTTCCGGCCTCCTGCCTCCGTCAGGAGACTAGGCTCTGGGCGGGACTCGGGCTTAGAGCTGCAAGCGCTCGGCCCCCTTGGGCCCATAGAGCACGTCCACTCGCCAGTTGGGTGAGAGTGGTTTCGCAGAGTTAGGGACTCAGACGTCGAGCCCCAGGTGAGTCGCCCTATGAGCAATGACCTAGAACCTGAGGTCTGAAGGGTCGGGACAAAGTCCTCTGTTTCTTGAGTGACCCTCCCAACCAGAGCTCCTTCCTCTTTCTTCCTCTCTTTGAGGCCCATCTGGCCAGCAGGGCTTTGCTCTACGCTGCCTCCCTCGGTCTCCCTGGAAGGCCAACCTCTACTGGCAACACCACCTCCCCTCCACCAGCCCTATCCTGCCCACTATGCCGGGCCACGTAATAAACCCTTCAAAGACATCATCTCATTTCATTCCCGTTGTGAGCCCATTTTGTGGAAGAGAAAACTAGAGCATTAAGTGCCACACGTAGGTAGAGAGCCCTGACGTTCAAGTCTAGGGTGGTAGGCCGGGCCGAAGGTGAAGAGAAGTCTGCGAAAGCACCAGCAGCCCAGAGAGCAGCCAAGTGCGCCTTCAGAGAATCTTAGCGGTGCGGCCGCGGTTCTAGTCAGCATCCGCGCCTTCTCATCGCGCGCTCCCAGCCCGGGAGAGAGACCGCATCTCCTGCTTAGAGTGGGGAACCCTGGAATCCACAGGGAGAGGCAGCGGGCACCCCACCCCTGCCGAGCCAGGGCACTGGGTGATGTTGACCGGTGCGGAGCCCCCCGAAACGCCTTTGGCCCCACTCCTCCCCAGGACAAACCTCCCTAGGCCAACTGCCGCTGAGCCCCAGCTGGTCCTCCCCGGTGCTCAGCATCAGCTTCCCTTGTATAAGAGGCAGACAGTCTCTTATTTGGGGAAGGTCGCTGTGGGAAATCAAAGGAGGTTCTTTAAGAGGAATTGCGTTTTATGAACTAGATCAGTGGTTTTATGAACTAGGGTCACATCAACAGCGTCAGCTTGAGGATTTGTCAAAGGAGGGAGCTGCTCAGGCGTCAGAAGACACCACACCACCCCCCAATCTCTGCAGCAACAGCTCCCCCTCACTTCCGAAAAAAATGATGGTCCTTAAACAATGGTGACGTTGTGAAGGGATAACTAAGCGCACCTTCCTTTGTTTAAATCTCAAGGGGGTATAATTCACATTCACTTTACAGATGAGGGAACTGAGGCACAGGGAAGTTGAATTAATGCATCAGGGTCATGGGCCAGTATTAGAGGGACCTGAGGTGGTGAGGCAAATATCCTGCACCCCAGAACCCAGGTCGGGGTGGGGTGTAGGGAGGCTGCCAGGGCAGGGCCTCAGCCGGTGACACGCTTCACTGATGAGAAAGTTCCCTTTCCTGATCCACCGAATTTCTTTTCCTCCAAGGGGTGAAGGATTCAATTTCTCTCTCTCAAAAACAAAAACAAAAACAAAAAACTAAAACTAAAAAAAAACCCCAACAAATAAACAAAAACAAGTCCCACGTCTCTTTGTAAAAGAGAATACTAGCGGCCACTTCTGGGAGCCAGCCGACAGTCCCCCAGGGTGGGAGCACAGTGGAGGTGCATTCCAGGGCACAACTGGGCTAAGGTGTTGAGAGATGCGAGGAGGAGCAGGTAGCCCCAGGGACTGAAAGCCCACGGAGTCAGGGCCTATTTGTCCCAGCACAAGACACTCTGGACCTAGGGACCCAGGGGCATGGACTCATCCAAAGCAACACTCCTTTGGGTGGGCCAAAGAAAAAAGCCTCTCCCAGACTACCTCTTGGGGAAGAAGAAGGAGACCCAGCCACGACCCAGGCCAACTTTGCAGCTCCCTCAGCCTCTGGCTCGTTCAGGCCTACTCAGCTGCCAGCCCACCTCCATGCCTCAGGCCTAGCTTGCTGATGAAACCCATCTTGAGAGGTGGCTCAAGTTAAAAATGAAACAAAACCAAACCGAGAATCCACGTGCTAATATGTTACCCCAATCCCAAACCCAAATGTGTGTTTCTTAATTATGGGCTCTTCCCTAGTTAGTACTGAAAAGACAAATGCTGGTTTAATTTTTAAAATGAAATGGAATTACTGCACTGCAACAAAGATTGGATACAAAGCAAAGGAATCAGTTTTCATCTCTTTCCATGTTATCCGTATTTATTAAACATTTTCCACAAACATCACCTGCACTCAAGGCCCAGAACCTTAAACCAAAACTGACCTGGAAACCACAGACCTGTTTGTAAAGAACTGTTAGGTAATTTCACAACTTTAAATAAAAATAACCACTCTCCCAATCTCTTCAACCACATGCATTTTTATAATTTCTAAAGATGCGGAAATTATACTGGTTCTGTGACTAGATTCCAAGATGGGTCAGGCAACCCTGCTTGCCTTCCACACAGCCTCTCTGACCTGAGACCAGGAACTAAATCCACATCCTTAGTAGAAAACTCACTCGAGGGTCCATCTTTCTTCCCCAAACACCTTAGTCCAGGCCCATCTCTCCCTGCTCTCTCTGGAAATGTTTGACCCAGAGGATATACGGGAACTCTCTCTCTGCTCCTATACCCCACCCCTACCGCTGCTTAGCTTCCCTTGTAATATCTCTTCTTCAGAGGGAAGAGGCGCACGCAGGCTGAAGGAAGGATGTACTCTGGGGAAGTATGTGGCTGTGCTAAATGGATTTTAAAAGAAAGAAGGAGGAGAAGGAGGGGGAGAGAAATTATTCAAGTGCAGGGGCATCTATTTCACTGGGTCTTTGAAACCTCTGACAGTTCCTTACAATTATTTCTAAATGTTAAGGCAGAAGCCTGAATCGAAATGGCTCTGTTTCTGGGCATATACGGGCACTCTATTTAGCTGGCCTGCCATGTTTTGTTCCAATTAACAATGTTCCAATTAACACAGTTGCTGTTGTCTTTTGAAGAGTTGGTTTCTCTAAAGACGCCCCAGGTTCTGGGGTGTTGGGACCTGCACAACAGGGAGCAGGCGTGGCCAATCCAACAATAACAACCGAAGACTCAGATCTACAGAAACGGTCCCTTCTTCCGGAAGGTCAGCCAGCGTTTCCCCATCGGCCCCAGTTGGCACAGGCACCTGAGAGCGCTGCCTCTACCCTCCCATCTGGGGTGGGCACCGCAGCACCTGCCCCATCAAACAGCCAGGGCTGGTGGTCCACACCTGGGGTCCTAGGCCCGCTCCCCCCTCCTCTGTGAGTGGTCAAAGCCTCTGGCAGGGAGGAGCCCCCACCTCTCACCGGGGTTCCTGGGGCCGCAGGGGCGCGACACTGGAGGGCTGCGGTGATGCACTAAGGCCTGGAGGCAGACGGCCTTCTCGAGCAGCAACAGGGACAGCGGGTGGCACAGCTCCCCCGGGGGGCGGCGGTGGTGGCAGCGCCAGCAGCTCCTCGCCGGAGGTCACCGCGCAGTCCTGCTCCGGCTCCGCGTCGCCGCCACCCCCGGCGGCTGTCCCGCAGCCGCGCTTCTTGTCCTCCTCTTTTTTCCACTTCATGCGGCGATTTTGGAACCAGATCTTGATGTGTCTCTCCGTCAAGTTCAGCATGACTGCCAGCTCCACCCGGCGGGGTCGGGAGATGTATTTGTTGAATAGGAACTCCTTCTCCAGCTCCAGCAGCTGCGCGCGGGTGTAGGCGGTGCGCGTCCGCTTGTTCTCCTCGGGTTCCGCGGAGTAGGCGCTGCCTGCTGGAGACACAGCACCTGAGCGTGGCCTCCGAACCTTTGGCTGCTCTTGCCCTGCCCTCACTCACGCATCCCAACCGTTCAGCCCCAATCCTACGAAACCACCCCCTCCGCCACTCCACCACGGAGCCCCAAGGACAGTATGGGCCCACACAGCCTTCGGCCGCCTCTCCTGGGAAGTCAAGGCTCTCAATGACCCTGCGGAGGGCTCCATCAACAAGTGGTTCTTGAATGGGTTCCCTTAACTGGTGTTTGTGTCGATGCTGATTAAAATGCACATAATAGATATCTAAACCTATTCTATTCTACAAAGTCAATAAAACGTCTTTAATATAAACAACAACAAAAAAACACCCCCACTTTTTGCAGACGACCCAAAATAAGAAATACATTTCAAATCACTACCCAGTTCACGTAAATATATAACTGACACAAAAATTTCAGGACATAAAAACCAACCTTTACCATATATGATACTATTTAATTTTTCCTATTGTTTACTATTTCATTTTTTAAAAAAGGTCTCAACCCAGTAAACTGATTTTTCTACCAAGTAATAGGTGGAACCCTCAGTTTAAAAAAATCTCGAGCTAGTAAAAATGCTGAAAAACTTTGAGCTAGATATATAATTATAACTACATATATAACTATATCTATAATTATAGATATATAATTAACTACATATATAATTATATCTGATCATATATTATCTCTCTTTAGTTATATCGTAATTGGCCCCAACTCAAGAGACAGTACATTTTCTATAATTGTTCTCATTTTAACTTTGGCCGGGCCTCTCCTCTGAAAAAGAAGGGAAGCTCTTCTGGGCCTCTAAGGAGGCTACTGACAGCCTCAGCCTCTGTGGCCTAGGCACAAATCCTGACTGAGGGGAGGTTACGAGCCCTGAATCCCTCTGGGGATTGGAGGAGGGTGGTGGCAGTGGGGTCAAGAGCTCCCAGCTCTAAGCCCAGACTTGGCGAAGCAGCAGCGGCCTGATCCTGTAGATTAGCACTGCACAGCCTGTGTTTTGCCGACTGGCTCCTTGAGGTCCCGAGGTTTTCCTTTCTATTCAAGACACCGACTGCATGGGCCGTGGACTCTGTTGGGATAAGTTTTACTAAAAGTCTCGGAAGAGGCGGTCGGTTCGTGTGAGGGCAGGGGCAAGAAACAAGCCGCCTCGCCCACTGGCTAGGCCTTAGGGAGTTGAAAAGCTGGTGTTCGGGTTCGGGGAGGGGGGTGAATTACACAATGGAACCTGCCTGGGTTTCCCCCAGGCTAAAAGTTGGCTCCTAGAAGACAATGCAGGGGCTCAGGCCTGAGTAAGGAAGGAGTTTTGCTCCCTGCAGGGCATCTCTGGATCTTAAACTTCCAAGCCTTCCCAGGCCTGGGAAAGAAGCTAGCAGGAACATTTAAAAAGCCGCCTCCCCTCCCCCCCCAAGGTTTTTAAATACAACCCACAACCTCTCTGGGGTTGTGGCCCTCTTCTGCGGGCCTCAGCAAGGTGCTGTGAGAGGCTGCTGTGCTGGGGCAGCTTCTCCAGCAAACACAAGCTCGGGAGAGATGGCAGGAGGTGGAGGTGGGCATTGAGGTGGAGGCTGTTGGCGATAATGGGAAAATGGCAAGGTGCTGGGTGTGGAGATCCAGCCAGTGAGGCTGAGACAGTTCGCTTTTTAGGTCAAGTTTTTCAGAAGTCTCTGGTGTTGTTATTAGTCATATCTGTACTATGAATAAAAGCCCCTCAGTCACTCCTTTCTCCCCAGGGATTTGAAACCGCACTGTGGGTTCACAGGCCCTTGAAGTTCAGCTCCTTGGAAAGTTTTCTGGAGGGAGTCCTCCCCAAAGCAGCTTCCAAGAAAGAGGATTTGGGCCCCTACTGGCCGGCTGAGCCTTCAATGAGCCAGAGGGTGCTGGCAGAGACCCCTCCAGCCCCGACGCTCTAGACTGGAGATGTGACCCTTCAGGGGTCCCTCCGTGCCCCTGGGCAAGGCTGCCGATTTTCCTTCGGCTTTTACTTTCTGGCTTTTTGGATCCGCTGGAGCCCACGCTCCACCAGAGCTGGGGTAACATCCTTGTGGGAGAAGGGTAGGGAATTTAGTCCACCTCAGGGTCTCCGTAGCCCTTTTCCTGAAGAAGCCGCCAGGAGGGCCCTGGAGGCGGGAAACGCAGGTCCTCAGCGCCCTGCGGGAAGGGAGCCCAAGAGAGGGACCGCAGCTCCCCGCAGGGAACTGCTGGCTGACGGTCCTCCACCCGGATTGAAGGACGCTGCCCTCCTGCCTCCCGCGAGACTCTGAGGCTTTAGGGCCGGACCACGCCGGCTGGTAAGTACGCAGAAGCGACCTGCACATCTGGCACCACTTTGGGCCGGGGTTTCGCAGGAGGTGGGGAAGGAAGATTGTGGCTGAGTTGTGGCCCTGTCCTGCCTTAGGACAGGCTCGGTCCTCACACTCAGTTTCTCGAGAAAGCGAACTAGGAAAGGTGAGCCCCTGGGACCCTGAGCGAACCCTTCCCCCACCCCCCAAAGCCCTGCTTGGCTGTGCCAGGGTCAGGGCCAGGCAGGGCCAGCCAGACCCCGCGGATCGTCGGGGGGCGCCAGCTCGAGCCTCTCCCCGTACTCCCGATTGTGAGTTGGAAAGAAAGAAAAGTCAACTATTTGCAGTGCAGGTGTGACCAGAAGTGGCCGCGGCACGGAAGCGATAACATTGTGTGGCGGGGGCGGCATAGGCCGCGTGGGAAATCGCAGCCAGCTCAGGGCGGGGAAAGGACGGCGGGAGGGCGGGGGAGGGGGGCTCTGCTCTCCGCCTCCAGCTGCGGGGAGACCTTCTGTTACCCTCCTGGGCCCAGGGCCAAAGGGACCCAGGGATCCCGCTTCCCTGGGCCGGCTGAGCAGAAAGAGCATCTCCTTTCTCAAAGTGACTTCCTGCAAGTAACGTGGGGAGACCCCTTCACGCACTTCTATTTGGTCTAAAGTGAAATTAGTGTCGCAGACGCCAGACCTAGTTGCCTGGCTGTTAGGTGAGCGGCCCGTCCTCGGCCTTGCGGTGAGACCCCACCTTGCCTCAGCCCCTGCCTGGTGCCCCCTGGCCACCGGACATCCCTGCTTTCCTGCATGTACCGGGTGCCCATGATTTGCCACCGTGCTGTAGTGAAGCTGCCCGATTCAGGGCGCGAGGAGGCCAGGGCTCCGAAGGTGCGCTCCTTCCGCTTAGAGGTACCCTGAACCCTGCTCGATTTCTTCCACGCTAACTCCCGGCAGTCCGGGGTGAGAGGATCCCCTGCTGGATGAGGCTCCGAGGCTCCGAAGCCTTGAGCTCCGCCAGGCCCTGGTTCTTTAGGAGAGGTTCCGGGAGCGCTTGGCTCCCAGAGTTCAGCGTACAGGAGTGAAAGGGGTTTAAGCTTCCAGAAGGAGAGCCGAAAGGCAAAGACGCTCCAAATTTGACTCAAAAAGCGCGTCAGTGCGGGATGTCCCCTTTGGGTCCCCGTGTAGTTTAGTCCGACTCCGGGTTATCCGTAGGGGCCGGGAACGCGAACTGGGAGAGGTCCTTTGGCGTGATTCGAGGTAGGGGCAGCCGGGTGAGAGAGAGTGAGGAGAGAGGGGCTGGGATCCAGGCTTACCTGCCCACTGGCCTTTCCACGCATGAGCTTTGGTAGACTTCATCCACGGGAAAGGCAGCTGGACGCGGCTGGGCTCCTCCAGGGTTCCTGGTTCGGCTCCATCCGGGAAAGGCCCGGGGGGCGGGTGGGGTAGCGCGAGTTGAGCAGGGAGGTGGTGGTGGAGGTGTGCCACCGTGGGGTCCTCGGCAAGCGAGGGCACCTCGTATGGGGAGATGTCTGGCGGACTGCCTTGCTCCAGCGTGCCCAGGGTGCTGGGGAATGGAGGCGGCGGCGGCAGTGGGGGTTGGCGGCCCATGTACAGGCATGCAGGGGGGCTGGTGCTGAACTCAGGCGCGGGGCCCCGCTGGAACGCGCACGGGTTCTTGTAAAGCTGCGTGGCTGCGTAGTACTGCTCCTCGCCGTTCATGGCTGCCGCCCGGGCCTGGGAACCCCGAATGGGAAGCTAGAGCCGGGAACTCCGATCCTTGCTGCTGTCCCACTCCCCGCGCCACGCCTGTTCGCTTTGACAGCTTCTCTCTGTTCGCAGAGGGGAATCCGCCGCTGGCGACTCGCAGGCCGGCCGCCCAGCCATAGGCTCCACTGTGACCCACGTGGCTCAGCCTGGGGCCATTATTGGCCTGACTGCCTGCCTTAAGAAGGAAGGCCCAGGTCCCTGAGAGCACCCACATTTGTTTCGATTTTCTCTCTCAGCTGAGTTTACTGCACTCACCAGTATGCGCAGTTGGCAGGGCTCTCCAAAGTGGGGCGTGCACGAAAATCTTAGAACGTCTATTCATTTATAGAAACAGTTTCATCAGACTTTAAACGACCTATTGTATGTTTGCCAAATAATTTATAAATGTACATATTGAGATTGTACATTTAAACATTTTTTTTAACTGTTAGGGAATACGGTGAAAAAAGTTTGCAGACCGTAGCCCCAAAGGTCGGAAGCAGTTGGTTCTATTTCATGTTTGCAGCTTGTACACAGCCACCAAGGATACCAATGAGCTAACACAAAGGTCCAGCTTTTGTTGAATGTTTTCATCTGTGGTTGCGCTGAGGAACTTCTGGAGAGTAAACTGTAACTTCTGAAGCATTCACGGTGTCTTTATTTTGAAAAAAATTATTAGGCATTAGTAATTTTGATTTGATAAATTGGGACTCGAATGATTTCCTCACGTGGTAAGGAGGAAAGAAGTTGGCTCTCCGCCGATCGGGACCAGAGGAGTCCGTCAGCTGGAGACGTTGTCCACTCCCTCGTCTGATTCAAAGAAGGCAGGACAGGGAGAGGTAGGCAGTGTTTACAAAAGAAATAAGAGTACGGCGTTTTTTAAATTCAACGTCAGCCTTTGGCTTCCACCGGTTGGGCAACTTCTTGGCACTCTGGGGTCCTGACTTAAATAGAGATACTTTTTCCGACCCGATGGTGCGGACGGATTATCTCTGGGTCTCAGTGACTACCACTGCCGGCCTGGGCTTGACCAACGCTGCCAACCATTTTGCCCTGGGCGTCCTGGGCGGCCTCGAACCGGCTCCTGTCGAAATGAACATACTCCTTGAACCGCAGCGTGCGGTTTTAGAAAAACTGGACACCTTTGCAGAAAAGCCTGGGCAAGAGCGAGCGTGAAGCACAAGAAACCAACTAGAGAAAAATCACTACAACATGACTTTCCTAAAGTACAAACGGCATCCAGTTCTTTAACAGGTAGATTTTAATGTATTTTCTCCTATTGGAAATATTCACGTTTCCATGAGTACGGATTGAATGCAGTAAGCAAAAAGCCAAGGTGTGATTTGACTTCTCTGCAGAATTCTGTTAGATGTTGGTGCCGTCTCAAAGCCGGCGTTTAGGTGTATACTGGGTACCGACTGGTCCCCGAGAGTCTGGGAACGAACGCAGCTACTGGGAAGCCCCGCGGGTGGGCGGTTTCAGCGATTTCTTCAGGGAAAAGGGACACCTGCAATCCTGTGGGGTGGGCAGGGATTGAAAGGCCGTGGGACCCGCGCACCTAATCTCTGCACGCCCACGTCAATGAGTCTATTGTTCGCGGCGGCCTCGGAGAACCCGACGCTATCACCCAGGCCGCGAGTGACCACATCGATCAGGAGCGCAGGGCCAGAGGGGTTGCCTGGCCGCGGCGTGTTGACCCTCAGAGATAATCTGCCAAATTGCGGCGGGTTGACTTGGCGACCGGGTTATGAGCCTGTGGCGAGTTCTGCTTGGGACAAAGATCGGCCACCTTTCCCCTCTTCTTCCTTCTTCTCCTCCTCCCACCTCCACCCCTCTCCAACCCCACCTCTAGATTTAGTAGGCAGGCTCCCCCCTCTGCTGTTGGCCTCACCTGCCATCCTCGACCTAGAGTGTTTACTTTGCACTTCTCGCTAATTGCACATTTCTGTAAATTGGTCTCCATTTCGATGCTTCATTTGCTCCCATTTAACATTTTTGCTCGGCCCTGCGGAAAGAAAAGAGGTGCTCAGCAGAAAGCAAACCCGCTCACCGCGCTGGAGGTCAAAAACAAAACAAAACAAAAACCCGGGAACCCAGGCCGCACAAGCACGTGGGGGAGGAGACACGGCCCTGAAGGTGCACGGTCTCTCTTTCACAAGTCGCATTTGCTGCTGCTTGCTACCCAAAGAAGTGATCCAGGAAGCTATGAAAAAACAGCCATTTAGTATTATCACTTAGTGGGACAAAGTTAACAGGGTCTTTGGGTTGGCTAATTATATATATATGATATGTATATATGATACACACACACACACACACGCACACACACACACACATAACCGCACCCCGTAGAACCCTCCACTGAGCAAAGTCGTGTGTCATATTTCTGGTATCATAAAATCGCCAAGTCCATTACAGGTGAAATGCGTTTCCGCTCCGCATCCCCGCTGACGCCTGCGCCCCTCTCGCCTCCCACAGGACCCGAGCGTTACTGAGCCATTAGGCGAGCGCCTTCCCGAGCCATTTAACAGCAGCTCTTATGGATAAATAAACAAGAAAGGCTGTAAACCAATTATAGTGTGGACAGTGAAAAAGTCGTTTATTAGCAGGACGTCCTGATAGCCCTCGCTGATATTGCGGGTCCTCGTCTGCCCTCTCCCCTCTTCCCTTCCCAGGATGGAGTTTGTGCCCTGGAGAACACCGGTTACCTTGTTCTTGCTTTTTCACAAGCATGCCGAAGGCTGAATCGGGCTTGATATTAAGAATTTTTCAGACATTGTATCCCATTTTAAAGGAAAAAAAATAGATGAATCATATTTAACTCAAGGATATGTTTTTTAAGGAATTTAATTTATTAGAGCATATTTGTTTTTATAATTAATTTGCTCTTAAAATATGAATCAAATTATATCCTGAGTTGAAACACTAAAGAGAACGATATGATGTTTGTAATGCGAATACTGCCATAATTTACCCTGAATTTCAGCACGCTAGCCTTTCCTTCAGTGAGTACTTATGCAGGCCGGATTTATTCCACACGGTGAACCATCCTTCCCTCCTACTACCCTGGGATTTCCTCAGAGTCTGGTACCCAGGTCTGAGAAGGGCCAAGGAAAACCTCTCTCATTTAGGAGAAAGGACCGCAGACTTAGAATTAAAGGCTCTCCCATCAGCTGGTAGGTCAAAACAATCCAGCCAAAATAAGTGGAGAGTGGAAATTATTTTCCAGAAAATTCAGCCCCTTCTCCACCCAATTGTGTATATAAATGCAGCCTAAAAATTTCACTTAGGTGGGCACTTGATCTGTTCTCTGCCCCACTGGCTTTTTCTAGCAAGAGAGCGGGACAGAACAGGGCAGCTTCCACGCCCGCCTCGGGACTGTGCTTTCTCTTGGTCCACTCTTAGTGCTCCTCCCAGAGCGGGCCCCTAGCCTACCAACCCTTTTCGTCTCTTTTTGTTTGATCCTCCTGAGGCTCTCAGTTTACTTTGCAGCTGAAAGGAAAGTGTGAAAGGAAGTAGAGACTCCTAAGGCTCCCTGCTTGTCCTGCCTCTGGCATAGCTATTGCCTATCATTGGGGTTCAGACTCATTCCTTCTGCCTGCTCTCACCCAGGCTCCACCACCCAGATAAGCAATTTCCAGAAATCCCAGCCCATGTCATTTCCCTTCTCATCTTAGTCCTGGATAACCACCTCCTAGCTTCCAACCAAATTCCCTTCTTTGCCTTCCACCCGCCTTCCATCACCGGTTGCTATGACTAATTCTTTGTTACCCTGGGAACATTTTCTTACCTTTGGATTCCTGCCCAAGCCCAAAGAAGACCCACACTTCCCTGTCACTCCAGCCACCTTTCTAAACCATCCTGCCTTTCACATGGTTTTAGTTGGAAGGACAAATATTTTCAGTAGTATTTTTTGATAAAACACCTATTCAGCCCTTCCTGTGTGTCCACTTGCAATCTCTTTCAGGGACAGAAACCCAGTAGTAAAAATATGTTTTGGCTTTGGTGGGCGATGGGAAGCTCTTGGGAGATGCATACACCCCTCTTCCAAATCTCCCTCTCTCCTGCACAAGCTGTGTGTCCTCTGGCAAGTGACATAAGCCCACTAAGCCTCCCTGTGTCCTTATTTGTAAAGTGGACACCCTATACTGCCCGTAAGGTAGAGTCAGTGCATCCTGTGATAAGAGCACACAAGTGGAACCAGGTTTGGCTTTAAGCATTTTACATATGTTAGTCCTCACTCAAATGCCATTAGGTAGATACTCTTATTCTCACATTGCTGTGGGGGAAACTGAGGCATAGAGCTATAACTTGCCCAGAATCACACAGCTAGTAAGTGGCAGAGCCTAGATCCCAGAGCAGGTATTTCTCTTGGATGTGGCTCTATACTATCTTGCCTATGTACTAGGTAGTCAAGACATATTTTAAAAATTGTTTGTGTGAGAATTCACTGAGACAAAATGTTTAATGTGCCTGGCACTCCGTAGGCCGGTTGTCAATAACTAAATGGTCATCTCTCCTTTTCTCCCCTAGTGCTGCTTTTTATGCATCTACAAGCATCCAAAAGAATGGCAGAACTGTTAACAAAAACTCGTGTCTGTGGACATTCCCAGACAGGCAGACCTGGAAGGTACATTCAGGAACACTGGGAGAAAGCACTGGGCAGCTGTATTCCTGTGTTTTAGGGGAATATGCCCCAAAATGCTTAAAGGAGAGGTGGGGGTGGGAGAGCTGGATGGCCCTCTCTCAAGCCAGCCCTCTACACCCCGCATAGAAACAGATGCAGGGACTTCTCCTTTCTACCTCCAGGAAAACCTGATGAAAAGGCTTGAAGGGTGAACTAATCACATCCCTAGTGGGACGAGCAACCTAGTAGTTGTGGAATCCAGCATCTGAGCCATGTCTTAATAGCTGAGACCACGCCCACTGCATTGTCTATGGTTCTTCCATTCCCCAGGTTGAAGATGAAGCAACTGTCATAAACTCAGAGGAAACCCTCAAACAGCTCAGGGGAGAAGGGGGTGATTCTGGTGTCTGGGTTGGAGAAGGGTTGGAAACCTCCATTTCAGCTTTCTCCAGGTTGGGAGGG
The DNA here is from genome assembly GCA_004026545.1 of Mormoops blainvillei. Taxonomy (NCBI): domain Eukaryota; kingdom Metazoa; phylum Chordata; class Mammalia; order Chiroptera; family Mormoopidae; genus Mormoops; species Mormoops blainvillei. The sequence continues at coordinate 114,860 of PVJD01001404.1, read as the reverse complement.
TGGTCATGTGCAACCCTGGTTTGCCTTGTGAAGATGGAGAAACGCCTTCATCAAAGTGATTCCTCTGTGTGTCCCCAAATCCAAAACCCACACGAAAGTGTTAAAATTAAAAATCTGTGGGAATTGAAGTGGGAGAGTCAGCTCTTAACTCAGAAGGGCAGCACCGAATGCCCTCACTTGGGACTTCTTAGGGTAGACGCATTCCCTTTCTTGCAGAGAATTATGTAAAGGCTCCTTTTTTGGTTGTGGTGTCAACATCACTGAATTTTCCTGTTCATAATTTTTCCTATGGCACAGATCTCTTATCAGTGTGCTGCTGTACTGAAAGAAACTGAATTTGAGTACATTTGTTTTGTGCATTTTCACCAATTATGCATTACAACACATTTACATTTATAAAGAAATTTCACAAAGGTACAAACTCCTACTAATCAATGAAATAACCTGGAGTAGTGTTTCTGGAAGTGAGATTGTTAAACCAGGTGTATCAAAATCACTGTGATGCTTGTGGTGAACGCTATGTAGTGTAGACAAATTATAATGGAATTATAATGTGTATCTGAAATATATATAATCTTCTATACTAATTTTAGTATAGTAAAAAATTACCGGTTTGCTTATACAATGCAAATTCCTGAGCCTAATCCAATACCTACTAAATAACCGTATCTGGGGTGTGATGGGACCTGGGAATATTCACTTCCAAAAAACCCAAGGTCATTCTATTTTTTTAAAAGATTTTATTTATTTTGAGAGAGAGGGGAAGGGAGGGAAAAGAGAGGGAGAAAAACATCGATGTGCAAAGGAAACATCAATCGCTTTCTCCTCACATGCCCCCAGCCGAGACCTGGCCTGCAAGGGCATGTGTCCTGACCAGGAATCGAAGCAGCGACCTTTTGCTTTGCATGATGATGCCCAACCTGCTAAGTCATACCAGCCAGGGTCCAAGGTCATTCTTATGCACACTACAAATTGAGAGTAACAACAACAAGAAGAAATATAAACATTTAAACTGTACTTTATTTGATATATGGAGACTCATAGATACTTTTGAAAAGCAAACATGAAGCATGGCATTCAAATAAAAATAAGCTTCTATGTCATAAGGTTTTTGTGAGGTTTAGAAGAGGAAATATATGGAAAAATGCTTAAACCAGTGTAGAAAACATGTTAATTTTTTCTCTTTTTACTCACCTCCTACCCCCTCCCATTTGACAACCAACAGCTTGCTCTCTGTATGTATGAGTCTGTTTCTGTTTTGTTTTGTGTGTGTGTTTTTTAGATTCAACATATATGTGAAATCATATGGTATTAGTCTTTCTCTGTCTGACTTAATTCACTTAGCATAATATTCTCTAGGTCTATCCATGTTGTTGCAAATGATAAGATTTCATTCTTTTTTATTGCTGAATAATATTCCATTGTATATATGTACCACATTTTCTTTATCCATTCATCTACTGATAGACACCTAGGTTGCTTTCATATCTTGGCTATTGTGGATAATGCTTCAATAAACATAGGGGTGCATATATCTTTTCTAATTAGCGTTCTTTTTTAAAAAAATCCTCAGCTGAGGAGATAGTGATTTTTGAGAGAGAGAGAGAGAGAGAGAGAGAGAGAGAGAGAGAGAGAGAGAGGCATTGATGTGAGAAAGAAACATCAACTGGTTGCCTCTTTTACACATCCCAACCAGGAATTGAACCCAAAACCTAGGTATGTGCTCTGACCATGGATGGAACCTGCAACCTTTTGGTGTACGGGACAATGCTCCAGCCAATAGAGCCACCCAGCCAGGGCTCAAATTAGAGTTCTTCTTTTCTTCTGATAAACACTCCTATGTGGTATTGCTGGGTCATAAAGGAGCTCTATTTTTAATTTTTTTGAGCAATCTCTATACTGTTTTCCATTGCAGCTGCACCATTTTACAATCCCACCAATAATACACAAGGGTTTCCTTTTCTCCACATCCTTGCCAGCATTTGTTATTTTATTTTATTTTATTTTTTTGTGATAGTAATTCTGACAGGTGTGAGGTTTTATCTTACTGTGATTTTAATACATGTATTTCCCTGATGATTTGGGATGTTGAGCACCATCTCATATGCTTGTTGGTCATCTGTACATTCTCTCTGGAGAAATATCTATTCAGGTCCTTTGTCCATTATGTGATTGGATTGTTTGTTTTTTGGTTTTAGGTTGTATGATTTCCTTATATATTTTGAAAATTAACCTCTTATCAAAAATATTATTTGACAATATCATCTACCATTCAGTAGGTTGTCTTTTCATTTTCTTGATGATTTCTTTCATTGTGCAAAACCTTTTTAGTTTGATGTAGTTCCATTTGTTTATTTTGCTTTTGTTACTCTTACCTAAGTAAGACATATCTAAAAATTGCTAAGACTGGTGTTCAAAAAGTTTACTGTCCATGTTTTCTTCTATGAGTTTTATGTCTTTGGGTCTTACACTTAAGTCTTTAATCCCTGTTGAGTTTATTTTTGTACATGGCATGTTAGAGTGGTCCAGCTTCATTTTTTTGCATGCATCTGTCCAGTTTCCCCAACACCACTTATTGAAGAGACTGTCTTTACTTTATTGTATGTTCTTGCCTCCCTTGTCATAGACTGACCATATAAGCAAGGATTTATTTTGAGACTCTATTCTATTCCCTTGATCTACAGATCTGTTTTGATTATTGTAGCTTTGTAGTGTATTGGAAATCAGGGGGTGTGATACCTCCCACTTTGTGATTTTTCAAGATCTGTTTGGCTATTTGGGGTCTTTTTGGTTTCCATATAAATTTTACAATTTTTTGTTCGAATTCTAAGAATACTATTGCTATTTTAACAGGGATTGTATTGACTTTGTAGATTGCTTTAGGTAGTAAGGACATTTTAATATTAATCCTTCCAACCCAGGAACATGATATATCCTTCCATTTATTTGTATCCTGTTAAGTTTCTTTCATCAATGTCTTATAGTTTTCAGAGTACGTCTTTCCCCTCTTTGGCTAAATTTATTCCTTGGTATTTTATGCTTTTTGATGCAACTGTAAATGGGATTGTTTTATTAATTTCTACTTCTGATGGGTTGTTATGGGTGTAGAGAAACTTGATACATTTCTGTATATCGATTCTGTATATTGATTTTACTGAATTCATTCATTAGCTTTAATAGGTTTTTGGTGGAGTCTAGAAAGCATGTCATTTAAATCTCTACATGGGAAAACACATATAAATCCTGAACATTTTTATAGTAGCTTATAAATCCTGAACATTTTCATAGGTTTTCTTTCCTATCCTACACATCCATTCTTTATGTGACTAAGGATTTAGAAAGGATCAGCAGGATCTTATGTTATTATTGTGCTTACGCCCACTGAGCTCTTTAGGGAGAGCAGGACTCTCCTCGGGATGTTAATGTGGCTCCAAGGTGGGTTCAGAGAAGTTGAGCTGGGCATTTCCAGCCACAGTAGCTAAAACGTAAGGGCAAATAAAGGGAGGCAATAAAACCAAAGCAAATTGATTCATCTCCAGGCAGTACCATTAACTGTGTCTTAATGCCATACTTTCTCTACACTGAACATGACCAAATAGCTTCCTTTAAAGGTAAATGAATTTTATATAATTTGCAGCTAATTCCATTTAATTCTGCCCACATGAGCATGTGATAAGGGAATGTTAAACTGGTTAACAACAACAGGCTAAAAGGGACATTCAGGAGGAGGCCAATATTTGATTTCCAAGTGCTCTGTCTCAGCGCTGAGAAATCCAGATTATTATGAGTGTGTTGGTTTCTTGGTTATTTGCTTTCTGTTCTCCTCGCTCCTGAGTAAAGGGCAGTGAGAAAACACTAGGATCCCATCTGTCACAATGAGGCCAGTAACAATAATAACAGCTTCTCCTTTTTATAAAATCATTCTTGTTCTGACAAACTCCCTTTGGACTGTAGGGAATCAGGAAGAGTAAAAATAATAGAATCAATAACAACTTTGTTATCTAGTAACTTAAACAACCCTTGCCTGCTGAGATGGCAGAACAGGCTTTCTTATCTTGGAAACAGGAAAAATTTCTGGATAGTAAACTGTTTTTCACAAAATGGTTCTAACTGGATTAGGTTCCTAGAGAAAGTGCCTAAGGTAGGAACCATGCTAAACTCTAATTACTTACACACAATATTTTAAAATACGGGAAAGAATTTGGGTCTTTTAATCTAATACATATTATTCTTTTTATTTAAGAGAAGATCAACTGTTGCACAATTATTTGAGTGTTGAAAACCTTAAATGGGAAATTCTCATTTAAATGTCTGGATCACCTGGTCACCTTATTTTTTGTTCCTCTATCAGTACTTGCCACACACTGTGCTCTTCCGAGAGCTGTCATGATGCACACCAAAGCCTTCAGAGTCAAGAAATGTTCTCTCTACTGAACAATTTCTTTAAAAAACAGCAGGGAGTGGGCTCATTTTGATTGGAATATACCATCTTTATTTCTTTGCTTATAAGTATTGATGACTTAGTTCAAGAGCCATGAAAGGGAGCTACCGCTCCCACAGCGCAGGTGTTCATAACAGCAGCTAACTAGATAATACACATACCACAGTGATTGTCCTGCCTGACCTGATTCATTTAGATAATTGAAGGGAAAGCAGAAACTGAGGAACTTAAAAAATCAAGTTAGTCTGTCTTCACTGCTCCAATTTACACCCAAGTTCGTCATTCATATGCTGAGCTTTCAATACAGACTCAGTCATTTCACATTTCATCGTCACTCTAACACCTTACACAGTGTGTCCTCAAAGTCCGAACATTTAGATGACTATAGGTAATATTTTGTATTCTATGTGTATAAAATAAAATAATGTTATCTATATATCCCAGACTTTATGTCCTGATTTCCATTGGTTTTTCTTGGGAAAGAGGTGCACATGAACCTAAAATTCAGTTTAGGGGGGAAAAATCTTTTCTCTTTTTACTAACGCTGTATTGTAAAGCATAATCAATCAGCGTTGTCTGCTTCATTTACAAAGCAATTTATTAGACTCTGCCAACATAGTCACAGTCAAGCCTTGAAGTTTCTAAAAGTTGGAGTTAGAGATTGTTATGGATCCAGATAAACAGCAGTGTTTTCTTACCTCCCCAGCAAATTGTGACAGGTGATAACAAAAAGGCAAACAAAAGTCTCTAACCCCTACCCTAGTGTTATCTGTCTCCTGCCTTGTAATTACACAGAATTTGGAGGTTTCTCAAGAGAGAGGAGTGACACTATTTACCTTTTTGTATTTATATGACCAGTAGCCAAACTTAAATGTAATAACTAGAGAAATTCATTAAGGAAAGCTACTTACTGAGAAAGATTCAAATTTCCCCCCTTTCTCCAGCTGCATTTCCTTATAAATATCTTCCCTGCAAGCCCTAGGGCCATTTTTAAAAGAGAATATCAATCTTATTCCACCCACTATTTATAATACTTTAAGAATTTGGTTCTGTTTACTGCTTGATATGAGGACAGAAAAGAACTGGTTCTTTATATGGTTCATGTATATTTCAGCTGAAAAAACAACTGAAAAAGTTGAGTGATGTTTCGATGAGGTTTGTTTTTTGTACGTTGGTAAAGGGTGGTGGAATGGTCTTGAAGGGAGGCCTTGCTAGTTCTTTATTCCTCATCAAACTCAAGCTCCCTTTTTTCGAAAATGTACTTGAAAATACACAATTTTGTTCAATTTCTAAGAAAGCCACAAAGTGGGACAATAGAAGCAACTAGCACCTTAACACCAAATTTTGCGCACAACCCTCATGTCTATCACATGCTACTGGATGGTTCACAAATTTCACCTCCTTCCTCTCACTGTCTCCATCGCTAAGGAGCCCTAAAGCACAGGGCTTCAGTTTACCCCAAGGAGTCGCTATTGTTTTTCCTTATCTGATGTCTGGGAGGAAAACATTGGACTATGTATAATCAGTAAGCAGTGATACTGAAGCCATAGTTCTGACTTTGCGCTTTTAGTCAAATAGCTCTTTGAGGTTGTCATGAATGTTATGAATCATCTCCCCAGAAACACACACCCGTGTGTCAGCACACAAAATTCTCCATGAGATTTCAGGAAATTCATAGCCCTCTGCCGTCCCAGCCCACCCATTGTATCCCTCACGCAGCCAAGTTTCCCTGGATCCGGTCCATGTCCGACTTGTGCTTTTCATTTCCACTTCTGTAGTTTGGGTTGACGGCACTTTGCACTCCTGGGGACTTTACAAAAGTTGGGTGTTTTGGTTTTTTTTTTTTTGTAAATATTCATGATGACCATTGTTTATTTGATTGAATACTCATGCTAGATACAAAGGGCTTACACACTGGGTAATTATTGCTCAAATTTCTGACTGTAGGCACCTGCTCCGCCAGGATAATAAGCAGGATGAGGTCAAATAGTGAGTTTTGAAGAGGTGAAATTATAATTCTAAGATTTATTAGAAATTCATAGACTTATAGGTACAATGAACCATGGCATTGATCTGTTGTCATAATGGTAGTTTGGCTCAAAATTGTTCTTCCCTTCTTTCCTTCAATAAATTTTTGTCAAATTATCTACTCTGTGCCAGGCACTGTGGCAGGCCTTGGGGCTCTAACAGAATAAGCCGTGATCTTTACCCTGGAGGTCTTGGATTCTAGTAGTGAGAAGAAAGCAGGCACAAAAACACAGCCACAGCAAGGAACTCCAGATGCCCTGAAGGCATGGCTCTTAGGTCTCCTCATGGAAGCTGGTGAACACATTGCTCATATTGAGATGGTCTGGCTTTTCCTTGAGGCCCAATTTTCAGTTATTTCCTGGAAGCAGATAGGGTATGGTCTGGTCTCATCAATTACTAGTAGTTTGACTTTGGACTTCCAGCTGACCAGAGCTTCAAATTTCTGATGTACCAAATGGCAGCTCAGTGAATTATTAAAAGCATAGACTCTGGAGCTGGACTGGCCTGGTTGAATCCCAGCATCACTACTTATGAGTTGGGTAACCTCGAATATGTCCTTTAAACTCTCTGTACCTCTCAGTTCCCTCTTCTGTAAAATGGGGATAATGATTATACGACATAGAATTGTAACCTATGAGTTAAAAACATGTACAAAGTACTCCAAAAATAACACATATATTGAGTGCCCAGATTTCCATTCATTCATTTATTCACTCATTCCTCATTCATATTCAGTAAATGTCTATGGAATGTCTACTCTGTGCCATACTTTACTTGGTATAGGGGGTGCCATAGGAAAGAGGTAGTCTCTGCTTTAAAAAACCCTCCAGTCTAGTAGGGGAGTCAGGCAACTAGAGAGGAAATTTAAATGCAGTGCGATAATCTCTGCGATAGTGAAAAATGTAGGCCCATCCCCAAACCTAGGGGTGCCTTCCTTCTTGCTTTATTCACCCCCTAGCTAAGGCACATACCTTCAGCAACTTTAGGATTTTTCTCATAGAGTTATTTTTCAGAAATTAACAGACTTAATTATGTTAAAAAACAACATAAAATTTACTGTTGTAACCATTTCTAAGAGTACAGTTGCAAAACTGAAGCTCTATAGCGATTAAACAAATCCCCCTCTGCACCCTCCCCCAGCCCCTGGCAACTACCTCACAGGGTTTTATGACTTTCATGCATGTTCTTCATCATGTTATTTCTCAATGTTCTATTGTTATAGTTACTGTCCATGAAACATCTCTCCTCAGATTCCACCTGGCTTGAGACTTTCCTTTAAAATCATTTTGCCTTTTCCCTTTCCATTGCTTTCTGGAATTTTATGAACTCATGAACTTTGTGTCTTCTAAAAAACAAATTGCTGTAAATTGAACAATGTTCTAGGAACAGGTTTGTTAATTACTGGGCTGATGGTGGTTGACTGGGTGCTCACTGTTTGCTGATTTCTGAGCTCACCTCTGATAGAAGATACAAAGGGAGTGGAAGGCAGCAGAAAAGATCTATTTCATATAAGCTATAAGAAAACAAGTGTGTGAGGAAACACACCCATGTACATGTGTCTTAGACATATTTATTTGAGTACCCAGCTTGTGCATACCAGGTATATTTAACGGGATGAAAGCAATGTTTTAAGAACATAAATCTGACAACATGGAGTATGAATATGAACACAAGAGACTAAAGTAGTTAGACCAGTTCAGAGGCTGTTAAAGAGTAGTTGAGAAGTGAGAACATGCAGTGTAGAATCATACTGGAAATGGAGAAAAAGGGGAAAATCCAGAATTTAACAGGAAGTGACCATAGGGCTTGGTGACCTATTGTATAAGAAGTAAAAGAAAAGGTGTAGGAGGTGGAAACCAATATTTGTTGAGAGCTGACTTTTTGCCAGGTCCTGGACTGGGCCCTTTGCCCATCGGATCTCATTTATATTTTATGACATTTCTCTGAGTTAAGTATTATTACCTCCATTTTCTTATTGAAGAAGCAGAGATCCAGAAAGGTTGATTAGCTTGCCCAAAGTCATATGATTAGCAGTAGGATGAGTCATTTGCTCAGAATCTGACTACAAAACTTACGTTCTTTTCTTAGTAAGATGGCTTCAAGGCTGATAGTTTGGGAGACTGAAAAAACTGAACAGAGGATGTTGACAGAGGGGGCAGTTTTCAGGAAAAGGTAATAGTTAGTCCTATTTGAATATCTGGAGTTTGGGATGAAGGTGGGAAGCCTAAATTCATGGTGTTTACTGACATTTGGAGGTGAAGGACTGGGCATGTGAATAGCTAGAGACCTCAGTAGTGATTGGTTCACTGAAAGATTGAATGTAAAGAGAAAGAGAATAGACAGCAGAAAAGAGAAAGGGGAATCAGTAAAGTCAGTGAAGGAAAGTTCATGGGACTGTGATTTTGTAGAAAAATAGTACTTGTGCTTCAATATGGAAAAGTGAGACAAGACAGTCAGTTCCAGGTTGTCAGTTGTGATCCAGGAAAGCCATTCTGAGTAGAATAGAGAACAGCGCACTACCTGATCTCACTGTAAGTACCACAATTCGGCTAATGCCCTTGACTTCTGCTTTATATCCATATCCACTAAGTTCCCGATTTCGGCCCACTCTGGCTCTTCAATAGCTCTTGAATTTGGCTTTCCTCAGTACCCTTGGCCAATGCCCTACTGAAGAATGAGTCTCATCTTGGCTGTAGTAATAGGTGCCCAGTGGGGCTCCCAGCTGCCTGTTTCTTCACTAGATGTGCACTTTACCACTAATTTTCCTTACAATGTGAATTTTATAATTTTCTCAATCTAAAAATCTATCTTCTCTACTGCCTATAAAGTCAAACTCCTTAATGAGGCCCAATGGGTCATTCAATTTGGCGCCAACCTTGTCTTCAAGCTGCTTGTTTAACAAAGCACCCAATATTTCAGTCAAATGGCATTACGTCTGCTGGCGCCCTGCACCACAGCACCACAGCTGCTGCCTGGATTATCATTCGTCCATGCTTGCTCCTGTCAAACTTCTGTATATCCTTTGAAGACCAACAAAATGGAAAGGACCATAAAAAGGATACTGGGATGGAGCAGAAAATAGTGTTAAATTCAAATTCAAAACAAAGGTATTAGGCACCTGTGATCCATGCTAGTATGGCTATTGTAAGAGAAAGACATACTAAAAACCACTATATGTTTCTACTTTCTTGTTAGTTTCCTCAGGTTGTATTCACGGCTGCGATGTTGATATCTGCAGAACAGTTTTTTCTTTTGCTTCCATTATCCTGTCATCTGAGAAAAACAACCTATTGTCATGAGCAGTTGTTCCCCTCGTCCTCGGCTCTGGCCTTTGTTTGCATGGTGGGTGCCCTCATCATTCTCTGACCCTTAGAATGAGCCCTGAAGGCCTGGATGGTGAACAGACAGATTTTACACTTGACTGTTTCCAGAGCCCAGGGAGGGTACCATGGATGATCAGCACACTGATCAATGCTATGCCACTGGAATTGAACTTCAACAACTTGAGAAAAGAGAAAAGCTGAAATGGTGCATTGCATTCAGAGCCAGGAGATTTGCATTTCAGTTTTTGTCCCTGATACGTGGCAGCAGAATTTGAAGAGACAGCGAGTTAAAGGTGGAAGTGAGTGGAAGTGTCTGGGACATAGAATCTAGCAGGAATTTCCACCTTGGCACCTTCAGGGTCAGCTGTTAGAAAGACACCTGGTAAAAGATTCTCCCACCTGAAGAATGTGTTATTTAAAACTCAAGAATCTGGTGACCTTCATGAAGAGTCAGTTAAGGCCCATGGATGTGTTGCTAAGGCAGATTTGATCAAAAGAGCACATATGGGCTGAGGCTACATTTCCAACTTTTGGTCAAGTTGGCTGAGCATAACAGGTGTGTTCAGTTATCAGGAGCCAGGAGGAGCATAGCATGGTTTTTCCCTCAGAGCCTCCAGAAGGAGCCAACCCTGCGGACACGTTGCTGACACTCCTAAGCTGTGAGAGAATAAATTTCTGTTTTAAGCCACCCAGTCTGCGGTGATTTGTCAAGACAGCCCTAGGAAACGAATAGAGACAAATCTTATTTTTCTTACCCATGAAATGACAATTCATTTCATGAATTGAGGTTGTCATGAGGATTACAAGAGAAACTGTTTATGGAGGCACATTGACATAAATTCCATATTGTCTTTCCATTTTTTGCTTCAATTTTGAGTAAATATTGTTTTCAAAATCAGTTGACTTACCTCATCAGTCTTCTGCACTTCACCATTGCTCCAAAGATGCGGAGAAAAACCTCCTAAGGCAGAGGTAGCTAGGTGAGTTCTGGACCATGAGTGAGATATTTTTGAACCCCTATAAGCTGAAAAATTCTAGTCTATCTCAAGGTGAATGAGGAAGTTCCTATGACAGTTGCATAAAGTAGCTGCCCTAGTGTTACTCACAGTGCAATGCTCATTTTCACAGTGGCCCAACTGCTGTGCTGCAGGTGTGCCCTTCGATGTACCTGGGAGCCATTTCTCATACTTGGAAGGGACGTTCAAAGAACCTTAGTGTTTAGGCCTGTAAGGGCTAAAAAATGACATCCAGAAATTTTAATGGGTTTCCTAAGGTTATAGAGCTATTTCAAGGAATTACCTTTTGGTGTTCTGAATGTACATGTCATATTTAATATTGCATAGATTTTTAAATTCTTCTTTTTCCTAAAGTTTATTTTGTAGTTTTTGTAAGTGCCAAGGTTTTTACGTTCTTTGATATGATTTGATCTTAGGTCTTAACAAGCATTCCTTGGTTTAGGACTCCACCTTCCTGCTTATTTCATGAAAATATGTGCAGTTCTGCCTGGACACTGAGCACTGGGCAGCACTGGGCACACCATCAGCTTAAGCTCTAGAAGGACCAACACATGGTCAGATATGTTTGCTTAGACTTAGCAGGAAAAGCACAGGCCACGCACAAGCAAGTCCCACATACAAACTACCTCACACCCTGTAGGGATGAGGAGGAAAGAGCAATTAAAGAATTCTGCCAGTACAGTGCTCAGTCACATGGCTTTAATCTCACAAGAAAACTGATTTGCTCTGCCTTAGTGGGAAGAGGGAGGGCCAAGAGCAGGGCGCTACAGACTGAACGTTTGTGTTCCCCCAACATTTGCATGTTGAAATACACAAGGGTATTTGAAGGTAGGACCTTTGGGAAGTGCTTAGGTCACTGGGTGAACCTTCGTGATGGGACCAAGTGCCTTTATGAAAGAGACCTCAGAGTGCTTCCTTGACTCTTCCACCATGTGAGGACACGGCCTTCTTCCTGCCTGTGACCCAGAAAGCAGGCTCTCACTAGACACGGAATCTGCCTGTTCCTATATCTTTGACTTTCCAGCTGCCAGAACTGTGAGAAATAGATTTCTGTTGCTTATGCGCCAGCCAGTGTGTGGTATTCTGTCACAGGAGCCAGAATGGACCAAGACACAGGACAGGCAATCGTCACCCCTCAGCACTCCCTCTTGTGGGGGGTGGGGTGGCGCTGGGCAAAGAGTAGGGAGGACCAGTAGGAGGAGTGCATGGCTTACAATGACTCAGTACTTTTGTCCATGAAATCTCTCAGATTCCTGCAAATGGAGCTGAGGCCCTTTAGCACAGTCAGAAATGGACCCCATGCCTTTGCAATGCTATTTCCTTAAAGCACATAGCAAGTGCCCAGTGAATGTTTCTTGATTCTCCCTCTCTCCCTCCCTTGCACCTTCTCACTCTCCTCCTTTCCTCTTGTCTTTCTTATAGTCAGAACTTCTGTGTGTCAGTTGCTTTTGGGCAGAGTACTGGGGATTTAAAGGGGAATTAGACACAGTGACTGCTATTGATTGTTTCATTGTTTTGGAAAATTTTGGTAAAATTATAGATTTGCTTGCTGATCGCTACTTTCCCCCACATTTTATTTTTTTCTGAAGTAGAACAGGTGCTAGGCTCAGGGGCCTGAAAGGAGGGCAAAGCAAGTGAAGGAATGGGTTGGAGCCTGAAGGTCCAGGTTTCAGGTGGGTGGGGAAGCTGGCTGGGGAAACAGGAAAGAGAAGCAGGAAACAGTTTTTCTAGGGATTGATTTTTTAATCCCCCCCAACCCACATCAATACATCATTCACAGAGCTGGTTAATTATCAATTTCCATGAGAAAGCAAAGCTGCCTTGCTCTTTTTAGAGCTTCTGGGCCCAAAGCAGGCTATACATAACACGCCTTTTGCTGAATCGAATGGTTCATTCATGGCTTCTGCATGCTCTGTGTGCCTGAGAATAGTGCAAGCAATCTATTTTGTGTTTTCCTTTTACACATTTTTTAGCCTTGTTTTTTTCCCCTCCCTTTCCCCCCTGCCTTTTAAAAAAGTTGATAAAAATTACTGTATTTCCCATTTCTCTCACATACATGATAGTAAAATACAGTTTAATAGCTATTCTTTTAGTAAGTCCCTTAAATTTTTAAACATCCATTGTGATTGCTAATTTTCCATCAGAGTTTCAAGTCGTCTAAGATTGCTGTCTTCCTCTGAACAGGACAGGGATGGTATTATACTTTAACTACTTATTAAACCACCCATTGTATCCCGTATTATTTTTATCTAAGGATTTAGATTATCTTTTTTAAATCCCAGATTTAGGTTTCTTGGTAGGTAGTAAATGTTTAATTGAATATACCAACATATTTTATTCATTTTCATACTCACTTTTGTGAGTCCTCCCTTCCCTTTGGAGTTGCTTTTCTTCTTCAGATGATATTCTTTTTTAAATATTTGTTTTTATATTAATTGATTTGAAAGAGAGAGAGGGAGAGAGAGATCGAGATATATAGATAGATAGATAGATAGATAGATAGATAGATAGATAGATAGGAACATCGATTTGTTGTTCCACTTATTTATGCTTTTATTGGTTGATTCTTGTATGTGCCCTGACCAAGGATTGAACCTGCAACCTCGGTGTATTGGGATTATGCTCTAACCAACTGAACTATCTGGCTGGGGCCTGCATGATACCTTTTTAATGATGGTATGGGGCAGGTAAATAACCTTAGTCTTTGTATATTTAAAAATATTTTGCCCTGGCCAGGTGGTTCAGTTTGTTATAGTGTCATCCTGTACACCAAAAAAAAAAAAAAAAAAAAAAAGGTTGCGGGTTTGATTCCTGGTCAGGACATGTAAGGGAGGCAATTGATTGATCTTTCTCACTCTCTCCCCTTCCTCTCTCTCTAAAATCAATAAACATATCCTTGGGTGAGGATTAAAAAATAAAATAAAGTAAACTTTTTTCTTTCTTCACAAAAATTAGTGGTTGTATTGGGTATTTTTTTTTTTTTTGCCTCTCTAGGTCACTTTTTGCCCTTCTCTAGCCTGCCCTGTGTCCAGGGGGGCCGCTTGTATGCATTGCATTGACATGCTCTTTCACTCTCTCTCCGGCAGTGGGGTTTAGTCAATTAGAGGCACTAAAAAGAGACCAGACTTGCAGTCTAGATGAGATGGTGTAGGCTCATTTCTCTCTGTTTTTTCCCTCTTGAGTACAACTCTGAACTCTGGAAATAACATAAGAGATCTCAAAGGATGGTTCTGAAAGGTGGAAAGAAGGTGAACTGGTTGCGGACTCTAGGACAGGAGGGACAATACAGCTCTAGGCCATCTTACGACCACCCAACCAATAGAAAATCATGACCCAGGCCTGGTGTTTTCCTGACCAAAAATCTAGCAACAGAAGGTAGCGAGGGAGACTCCTTCCTCCCCTGGATCAAACAGAAGACTATCCAATAATACCGGTGAACCCAGTAGCATCAACAAGTGAACTAAATGAGAAAACCCACTGACAGTAAGTGACTAAGGGACATGTTCTCTTTTCCTGTCAGGCCAGAGAGCCCACCCCCCTACTGAGAGATACCAGGAGGGGGGATGGAACTGGCCAGGGGGCTTCCACCACAACACACGAACAGCTTGGGAAGGCTTATTGTTCTCATGGACCTGAGCCTCCCTTCCCCCAGCTACAGGTGCCAGGTGGCCTGGACTACAAAAGCTCCTTCTGCCCCATTAGGCAGCACATGCAGGGACAAGTAGAAGCTCCAGTTGCACAAGATAAACCAAGCAGACCAAAAAAACACTTCAAGGGCTCTAAAAGTTAATTTGTCATTGGAACCAGAACCCACAAAATCAGGCAAAATCTGTGTGCTAAATCTAAACAGGGTGACTTGCTAAAATAAGATTTAAATAGGACCCAGAGACTCCTAACATAATAACCAATGTCAAGCCTATAATAAAAAATCAGCTATCATACCAAGAACAAGGAAAATCACAGCTTAAACAAGAAAAGACTATCAACACTCAACTGGCAACAAAAACATGATGAATCAGATGTTGGAATTATCCAGTAAGTCTTTTTTTCACTTTATTTTTGTTGTTGACACTGTTACAGATATCCCCACCCTTTTGCCCATCTCCACCCAATCCCTCTTCCCTCTGGCCATCACCACACTATTGTCATCTTCTTTCATTCAGTCTTGCAATTTTTTTTAAAGCAACTGTCATAACAATATTCAACAAGCAAGTGCAGAACATCTTGAAACAAACAAAAAATAAAAATCTCAGGAAGAAGTAATAAAAAAGAACCAAGCAAAAATTAAAAACTATAAAACAGCCCTGGCTGTTGTGGCTCAGTGGATTGAGTGCCAGCCTGCGAACCACAGGGTCACTGGTTCAGTTTCCAGTCAGGGCACATGCTCTGGGTTCTGGGCCAGGATCCAGCTGGGGACATGTGAAAGACAACCACACACTGGTGCTTCTCTCTCTTTCTTTCTCCCTGTCTTCCCTGCTCTCTAAAAACAAACAAACAAACAAACAAAACCTTAAAAAAACCAAAAACCCTGAAAAAAACCCTAAAAAACAAAATAATTAAAATAAAATCTTACTGGTTTGGTGCAATAATAGAGTGTTAATGACAGAAGATGGAATCAATGAAGTTGAGAAGTCAGTAGAATTTACACAATCTGAGAAAAACACAGAATGGACTGAAAAAAAAAATGGACAGAGCTTTGGGGACCTGTGGGACAATAATAAAAGACCTAACATTTATATCATCAGAATCCTAGAAGGAAAGGAGTAAGAGAGTGAGGAGTAAGAGAGTAAGAGAGTGAGAAGAAACTGGCATAATATTTTTCAAGTGCTGAAAGCCAAGAACTGTTCATTGTGAATACTATATCAGGTGAAACTACCCAGCAGAAATGAAGGGGAAATAAAGACATATGCAGATGAAGGAAAACTAAAACAAAACATGAAACTGCCTTATTGCTAGCAGGGTAACTCTAAAACAATAGCTAAAAGAAGTTCTTCGGCCAGATGTAAGATAATAAAAGAAGGAATCTTGGATAATTAGGAAGGAAGGACAACAGAAAAAGCAGAATATGGGTACATACGATAGGCTAATCTTTTAAAAATATATCTATTTTATTGATCATGCTATTGCAGTTGTCCCATTTTTATCCCCCTGCACCCTGTACCTCCCCTCCCACCAGCATCCTCCACCCCTTAGTTCACATCCATGGGTCATACATATAAGTTCTTTGGCTTCTCCATTTCCTATATTATTCTTAACCTCCCTCTGTCTATTTTCTACCTACCAATTATGCTTCTTATTCCCTGTGCCTTTTCCCCTATTCTCTCCCCTCCCCCTCCCTGCTGATAACCCTCCCTGTGATCTCCATTTCTGTGATTCTGTTCCTGTTCTAGTTGTTTGCTTAGCTTGTTTTTTGTTTTTGTTTTTTAGGTTTAGTTGTTGATAGTTTTGAGTTTGTTGTCCTTTTACTGTTCATAGTTTTGATCTCTTTTTTCTTAGATAAGTCCCTTTAACATTTCATATAATAAGGGCTTGGTGATGATGAACTCTTTTAACTTGACCTTATCTGGGAAGCACTTTATCTGCCCTTCCATTCTAAATGATAGCTTTGCTGGATAGAGTAATCTTGGATTTAGGTCCTTAGTTTTCATGACTTGGAATACTACTTTTTGGCCCCTTCTTGCCTATAAGGGTTCTTTTGAGAAATCAGCTGGTAGCCTGATGGGAACTCATTTGTGGGTAACTCTTTCCTTCTCTCTTGCTGCTTTTAAGATCCTCTTCTTATCTTTAATCTTGGGTAATTTAATTATGATGTGTCTTTGTGTGTTCTTCATTGGGTCCAATTTCTTTGGGACTCTCTGGGCTTCCTGGACTTTCTAGGACTCTATTTTCTTCACCAGATTGGGAAAGTTCTCCTTCATTATTTTTTCCAAATAAGTTTTCATTTTCTAGCTCTTCTTCTTCTTGCACCCCTATGATTTGGTTGTTGGAATGTTTAAAGTTGTGGAGGTTCCTAAGCCTCTCTTCATTTTTTTGAGTTTGTTTCTTTTGTTTCTTCATTCTGTTCCATTTGAATGTTTATTTCTTCCTTTTGTTCCAAACCATTGATTTGAGTCCCAGTTTCCTTCCTTTTACTGTTGGCTCCCTGTATATTTTTCTTTATTTCACTTTGCATAGCTTTCACTTCTTCCTCTATTTTCAATCTGTACTCAGTCATTTCTGTGAACATCCTGATTACCAGTGTTTTGAACTCTGCATCTGATCGGTTGACTATCTCCTCATTGCTTAGTATTTTTTCTGGAGTTTCGATCTATTATTTCATTTGAGCCATATTTCTTTGTCTTGGCACACCTGTTATATTGTAAGGGGTGGAGACTTAGGTATTCGCCAGGGCAGGGCAACCCACTTTGCTGTGTTGTGGCACTGTATGTGGGGGAGGGGCCAGAGAGGGAACAATGCTGCTTGCTCAGCTCTCGCCTCACTTTCAGTCACTTCCCCCACTACCCACAAGCAAATTGGGCCCTTCTGGTGTGGATTCCTGGGTGGGTGGGCTTGTTTACTTCTTGGACCTTGTGGGTCTCTCCAACAAACTCTCCTGTGAGGCTGGGAGTTTCTCCTACCACTGCAACCCACACAGGTTTTTACAGGCCAGAGGTTTTGAGGCTTTAGTTTCCCGTGCTGGAACCCTGGATTGTGTTGTTTTTCATGCTCCCCAGTTGTTCCTCCCGGCTTATCCACATGCGAGTATGAGTCTGCCCAGTCTACCAGCTGCCGTGTTGCCCAGCCTGATCTGTTGCCTTGCCACTCCTCCACCCCAGTTGCCTGTTTCCACCTCTCCTACCAGTCTGGATAAATATTTCTTTAACTCCTTGGTTTTCAGACTTTCATACAGCTTGATTTTCTGGCAGTTTTGGTTATTTTTTGGTTTTAAATTTGTTGTTCATCACTTGGTTGTGCGAGGAAGCAAACCATATCTACCTATGCTTCCACCTTTGCGGGAATCTTCTTATGAGGTTTAGAAATTATATTTGGCGATTTAAATAAAACCATAACAATATCTAGAAATTAAGATATTTAAAAGTGGGGAAGGTAAAGGGACTTAAATGGAAGAGTGGTTTCCTCACCCTACACAAAGTGGTAAAACACTGATGGCAGTAGATTATGGCAGGCCACATGTGAGGGGGCGCAAAAAGAATGGAATTATCTTCTGGAGGGTGGGCCCCTTGTAGTGCAGGCTCCACTCGGTATTGAGTGTTCTAGGAACCCATCTATATCAGTGTACCAGCTGGCATTGTTGTGAGAGGCTGTGATTAGCTTCAGTGAATTTTTTTGAAGACTCTTTCAACATGTTTGTCTGTTTCATGATGGGTGATTTGCAAGTGCACCTATCCATACTGCACTGAGTGTTCAGCAGTTTTTAACGAAAATTAGCATGACACCTGTGCCCCAACCTCCCTATTAACCTGATCTTGCCTCAAGCTACTTTGTTTCCTCAAATGAAACAAGTCCTCAAAGGGAACCATTTTGCTGATGTAGAAGAGGTGAAACAAAAAAATGGCAGAAGCACTAAAAGGCATCAAAGTCAATGAGTTCGAAAACTTTTGAGCAGTGGGGAAAAAATCCTCCTTAGGTGTATTGCATCAAATGGAGAGTAGTTTGAAGGTGGCTGAAGTTTAAACATGTAAGCATAAGTACGAGATGTTTTATAAGTAAATTCTGGGGGTTTTTTGGTCCCACCTCATATGTATAGTACAATTTGCAGAGCAACCACTAAGGTAACTATATAAGGAGAAACACTCAGAAATATTATAAATAAGTCAAGATAGAATCTTAAAAATGTACAAGTAACCCACAGGAAGGCAAGGAAAGAGAAGCAGAGAAAACAAACAGAAAAGAATAAAATGGCAGACTTACATGAATAATTACCTTACATGTAAATTGTCAAAATACAACAATTAAAATGTACAGATTGGCCAAATGGATAAAAAAAATCACCAAACTATATGCTTTTTTTGAGAAACTCACTTCAAATTTATCAATCTAGGTAGGTCAAAAGTAAAGGATTGAAGAAGATTAACTTTGCACACATTAATAAAAAAGAGTGCTCTATCAGTATCCGATAAGGTAGATTTCATAGTAAAGATAACTGCTGGAGATAAAGATGGATATAACAATGATAAAAATCCTCAATCCACCAGGAAGACACAACAATCCTAAGCATCTATTAAGCAAACAAGAGAGCCTCAAAATACATGAAGACTTCCAGCCAAGATGGAGGCATAGGTAGACATGGTTCACCTCCTTACACAACCACAGAAAGAATTATAGCCAGATCTCAAAACTAATAACACCCAGAACCATCAGAAAATTGAGCTCTGTGGAAGTCCAACAACCAAGGATTTAAAGAAGACACATTCATCCAGATGGGTAGGAGTGGGGGAGTCATGGAGATGGATGGAGAGGCTGTGTGGCACAGAAAAGTGACAGCAGCAGTAGTGCAATGGATGGGAGGGATAACTTCAGAATGAGTTATCCCAGGCCCAGGCCATACAGCCCAAAGTTCCAGCACTGGGAAGATATATCTCCATTACCTCTGGCTGCAAAAATCAATGGGTGTTGGGGTGGGAAGAAACTGCCAAATTTTTGCTGCTTAAGGGGCCAGCATGGTCTTAGAACATATGCAAACCCACCTACTCCAGGATTCACAACTGGAGCAGCAGCTGGAAGAGTACCAGTCACACCCAGGAAGGGGTGAAGTTACTGGAAACAGGATGAGCACTGGGAGAACCACTAGAAGCCCCATGGCAGAATTGTCCCCCTTCTAAGCCCTCCCCACACAGCCATAAAGCAGTGAAGCAGGTGCCCCAATGTGGTAATTACCTAAGGCTCTGCCCCACACAATTTACAGGTGCCTTTTCAACATAGACCACACTGCAAAGACAGGGAGTCAAAGCAGCTCTATCTAATACACAGAAAGAAACACAGGTAGGTTGTTAAATTGAAGAGACAAAGAAATATGGCCCAAGTGAAAGAACAGAACAAAACCCCTGAAAAAGAACTAAGCAAAATGGAGATAGCCAATCTATCAGATGCAGAGTTCAAAACACTAGTCATCAGGATGCTCAGAGAACTCCTTGAGTACAGCAAAATGATAAAGGAAGAAATGAAGGTTATACTAAGTGAAATAAGGAATAATTCACAGGAAACCAACAGAGAAGGGAAGGAAGCTGGGATTCAAACCAACAATTTGGAACATAAGGAGGAGACAAACATTTGATCAGAACAAAAAGAAGAAACAAGAATTCAAAAAAAATTAGGACAGGCTTAGGAATCTTTGGGACATCTCCAAACATGCCAACATCCAAATGATAGGGATGCCAGAAGGAGAAGAGGAAGAGCAAGAAACTGAAAACTTATTTGAAAAATAATGAAAGAAAACTTCCCTAATTTGGCAAAGGAAATAGACACACAAGTCCAGGAAGCACAGAAAGACCCAAATAAGTCAGACCCAAAGAGGACCACACCCAGACATATCATAATTAAAGTGCCAAAGGTTAAAGATAAAGAGAGAATCTTAAAAGCAGCAAAAGAAAAGCAGAGAATGACCTACAAAGGAGTTCCCATAAAATTATCATTGGATTTCTCAAAAGAACTTTGCAGGCAAGAAGGGACTGGGAAGAAGTATTCAAAGTGATGAAAAGGAAAGCCTCAATCTAGATTACTCTATCGAGCAAAACTATCATTTAGAATGGAAGGGCAGATAAAGTGCTTCCCAGACAAAGTAAAGCTAAAGGATTTCATCACCACGAAGCCACTATTACAGGAAATGTTAAAGGGACTTATTTAAGGAAAAGAAGAAGATCGAAACCATGAACATTAAAAAGGCAACAAATTCACAACTACCAATAACTGAATCTAAAACAAAACAAAACAAAACAAAACAAAAACTGGGCAAACCATCAGAACAGGTACAGAATCATAGATATGGAGATCATTTGGAGGATTATCAGCAGGGAGGGAGAAGGGGGAGAATGGAGAAATAGTGCAGGGATTAAGAAGTATAATTGGTAGGAACAAAATAGACAGGGGGGTGTTAAGAATAGCATAGGAAATGGAGAAGCCAAAGAACTTACACACATGACTCATGGATATGAACTAATGGAGGGGGATTGCTGGAGAGAAGAGGGGTACCAGGTGGAAGGGGACAAAGGAGAAAAACTGGGGCAAATGTAATAGCATAATTAATAAAATATAAAAAAGTATATGAAGCAAAAACTTAGAGAACTGAAAGGAACAACAAATCCATAATTATATTTAGGGGTATACACCCTACTTTTAGTGGCTGTTATTATACCTATTACATGGAAAACTAGCAAAGTATAAAAGGTAAGATATGAACACAATAAACCAATGAGATCTAATCAACATACATAAAACACTTTACCCAACAGCAGCAGAATATACATTTTGTTCAAGCATCCTGAGACAGTCATCAAAAGGTCATATCCTGGTCCATCAAACAAACCTCCACAAATCAAATAGAATTGAAGTCATACAGAGTATATTTCCAGAGTATGTTTTCTGAAGGTTTTATAGTTTTATATTTAAGACCATGGTGCATTTTGAGTTAGTTTTTATACAATGTACAAAATTTGGGTCATTTAAAAAAAACTTAGGGATGTGCAGTTGCTCCCTCACTTTTCATTGAAAAGACTATCCTTTCTCCATTAAATTGTTTTTGCATCTTTGTCAAACATTACTGGGGCAT
Source organism: Mormoops blainvillei (assembly GCA_004026545.1). NCBI lineage: Eukaryota > Metazoa > Chordata > Mammalia > Chiroptera > Mormoopidae > Mormoops > Mormoops blainvillei. Next base: position 93,287 of record PVJD01001404.1, on the reverse strand, counting down.
AATGGAATCAAACTAGAAACCATTAACAAAAAGACAGCAAACATCCACTATTACTTCACTAAATGCTCTTCCCCACATTGCTCTCCTTATTCTCCACAGAACAAAAATTTTATTATTACTTTTTTACATATGCCCATTATATTCCCAATTCCTGGATATTGCTCAAATTAATAGTATTTTAGTTCCAGACTACAGTTAGGCCTTCTCTTGTTGTATGTCTCATATTTCAAGGATCTTTAGTGATCATAGTGCACATTTCCAATCATTATCTATTTAGATTAACTGTACATACTGCAAAGTTCTTTGCTTACTATTGGCTCCTTTTCTTTTTCTTCCCTTTATCAATCATTTTTCCTTCTTCTTCTTACTCTCACTCCCACTCTTTCTCCTCCTTCTTTTTGACAGAGTTCATTCTGGAACCTTTTCCACAGATGGCTTATGTGAAGGATGATCTCTGAATCCTTGCACCCCAGCATCTTTTTTTTTTTTTGACTATAGCAAGTAGATAATATCTTGACATGTTATGCATTCTTGGCTCCTAGTCTCTTTCCTTCAGTGATTTGTGAACATTATCCCACCATTCCACTAGCTTTGGTGCTACATGTAAAAAGTTTAGTGCCAGTTGATTTTTTTCTTCTTTAAGTGACTTGTTCTGTGTGTCTGGAAGCATCCAAAATTTATCTTTAACTTTAAATTTTTCAAATTTTACCAGGACAAGCCTAAATGTGTATTTTTTATCACCTCTCCTAAACTTGCATAAATAAATCCACAAATAAGGAAAACTTCCCTTGATCATTCCTTCGTTACCCCTTTCTTCATTTTTTTTCCTTCTGGCATTCATATTACTTGCATATTGGGTCTCCAGGATCTGTCTCCCAAGTATCTTTTGTTTTCCTTTAATATACCTTATTTTTATATTTTTATTCTACAATATGTTTTAAAATAATTTATCATATGTGGTTTTCAAAACCAATTTTTTTTAAATTTCAAGAGTGGCAATTCTGGCATTCAATTCACCTTTTGAATTTTTAAGTATGGGAAGAATGAGAAAGAATTCTAGAGAATTGGCTTTATTCTTTAATTGAATCTCCTTATGTGTTAACTAAGGAGATATAACATCAGTCACTGTAACAGATAATCTCCCAAGTGTTACGTCCTATAGTGGAGAGAAGTGTCTGTCACATACAGTCATTCAGGGACCTACATTGACAGAAATGCTGATATCGTCAATATTTGGTTTAAAAAGATATATTGAGACACCATGACAAAGGCACCTAAAATTGGTGAGCACGTTTTTAGGCACAACTGTTATCGGAAGAGGAGCAGAAATGTTAAGCATGTACCATGAGCAATGGAGACAGATCAAAAACACCCTGGCCCGGCTCCTGCATCTTCAGTGGCATCTGTGGATCCAGGTGTCCATCTGCCCAGAAGTGGACAAAATCTTGTTTCTGCTATATGTTTCCCAAGATTCTTTATCTGCCTTTCCCCCCACCCCCCATTCTTCCACTGGGAAGGGCAGTATAGTGGGGTGGTTAAGATCTTGTGCCCTGGAGTGAAGACAGACTTAAGTTCAAGTCCTGGCTATGCCGCTAACTAGTTTTGGGTCTTTGAACTGGTCACTTTGAACAGGCACACTCTGTAAGCCTTATTTCTTTCTTTAAAAACTTATTTATGTATTTATTTTTAGGGGGATGGGGGGGAGAAAGAGAGGGGGAGAAACATTGATGTATGAAGGAAACATCAATCAGTTGCTTCTTGTATGCACCCTGACCCAGGACCAAACACACAACCCAGGCATGTGCCCTGATCAGGAATTGAACTGGCAACCTTTCGCCTTGCTGGCTGATGCCCAACCAACTGAGCCACATCAGTCAGGGCAGTAAGCCATATTTCAAACTTCAAATCCTAAACTGGGTAAAAATAGTGCCTACCTTATAGGACTTCTCTAAGGATTAAATAAAACTATGTAATTATCATACTTTAGCATAATGCCTAACCTGAGTAAGTGTCCCAAATACAGTAGTTACCATTATTATGAGCGGTTCAGACACCTGAAGACTTCAACTACAGTTTTTCTGCAAACAACTCCCAACCTGTTTCCAGGCCTAGCCACTGTCCTGAGCTACAAATATAACATTCTCCATGTCCAGCTGGACAATGCTAGGTGGATATCCTTTAAGTCTTAGCTTCAATACTGCTCTGCCATAAATACACGCTTGCCAGTCTGCACAATTTTTGACCACTTCCCCTTTGTTTTAGCTCTCTGGGATAGTCTCTTGTCCATTTCTATATATCAAGATTTAACCTGTTCCTTAAGAACAAGCTCAAATGCCACTTTTTCCTGATCTTCCCTAATGAAGGAGAACTCTCTTAACTTTTGGTTTTTGTAGAAACTTGTTTTATTTTTCTCGTCATTCATTGTGCCACTCATTACTGATTAGCTGCCTGTGTGAATCAGACCCCTCTCAGCTGCAAGTGATAAGTTCTCCATGCAGATTAGCAAAAAGGCAAGTTTGGGCTCAGAAAACTTGAAATGTGGAGGAAACCTCAGATTCAACTAGATCCAAACCCTCAGACTAGATTATCGGAGCTCTCAACCTCTACATCTAATTTTACTGCATTTTGTAAATTAGCTTAATTCTTACCTAATGGCTAACTGGTTTCCTGTATGGAAGGACAATGCACATCACGTAGCCCAATGCCACCATACAGCTTGTCATCTAAGTGCAAGAGAAATGTCCCAACTACCCCCAATGGGGAAGCCTTGGGAGGAGCTCTGGCCCTGATTTGTTGGCCTGGCTACTCCTGTGCCATTTAGGAGCCAGTGGGTTGGAAGGGTCGGACTGTCAGGTCTGGGTCACATGCTTTCCCCAGATGAAGGGAGAGGGAAAGCTTCCTGAAAGTATCAGAGGATCAGCTATTACAGTCACTCTTCTCCTGTGGTGTATTGTAAGTCCTGGAAAACAAGACCCATACCTTATCATAGAGCCCCTCGAATAACGCCTTGTTTAGGATATGCAGTATGCTTAGTAAATTTTTATTGAATAAATAAATATACAAATTGTTCTAGTATCAAATTGGAAGGTTTAGTAGGCTATTTTTGAACAGAATGGACAGGCTTTAGAAAAGAAATTTAAATTCCCGGACAGATGTGTTACTTCCTGGTGGGCAGAAAATATGTAAAAATATCCTAAAGACAGTAGTAAACCCCATTAAAGGCAACAGCTGGTAACTCTTTTTTAAAAATTTAAGTTACTGCCCTGGCTGGTGTGGCTCAGTGGATTGAGTGCCAACCTGAGAACCAAAAGGTTGCCAGTTCGATTCCCAGCCAGGACACTAGCCTGGGTTGTAGGCCAGGTTCCTAGTTGCGGGTGTGTGAGAGGCAACCGATCAATGTTTCTCTCTCATGGCAATGTTTCTTTCCCTCTCTCCCTACCTGCCCCCTCTCTAAAAGTAAATAAATAAAATCTTAAAAAATAAAAAGTTCGTTACTTGTAAATAGAAAAATTGACTTGTCTTTCACTTTAATGTAATTATTACTTTTCTTTAAAAATTTGTATACCGAGAATAACGTGGTCCTAGCCAGTGTAAGGATAATAAAAATGTAAAAAATGATTTAGTTATGACAATATTTATGCTCATTCTTCCACCACAAAAATGTGGCCTGAAAAGTAAGCAGATCCTCCTGAAGGGGGATTTGGGAGTACAAAATGGGAGATTAACCTGGTTTTCTTGGACCTGACTCTTTGAGGGAGAGGATTAATGATTAAAAAGTAGAAAACTTGCATGACACATGTGGATTCAGAAAGTTTGAGGGGTTGAGATGCCGAAGGCAAGGGCAGGCCAGAAGGGCTGACTAGAAGAAGGTGTGACCAGGAAAAGGGCAATGTGGTTCAGAAAATTCCGTGGAGAGAAAACAGGGAAATCACCAAGCACAGGCTCAGGTGGCCTCAAGGACAACCACTTTTACAGAGAACCAGGAAATAGACTGCAGGTAAAGGCAGAAAGGAACTTACCTTCCCAATGACTTGAAGAATAACATGGAACAGAGAGGGTAGATGTACAGGTGAACTAGGAAGCAGAACTAGAGTCATCCATCAGAATACTAATTATTGTGTCGATGGTGCAATTAGAGGTAATTAGGTTTAGATGAAGACATAGTGGTGGAGCCCCTATCATGGAATTGGTGTCTTTATAAGAAGAGGAAAAGATCAGAGCCCTCTCTCTGCCACATGAGGACACAGCAAGAAGGTGGTCATCTGCAAGCCAGGAAGAGAGCCCTCACCAGAAACCAAAGCTGTTGGCATCTTGATCTTGGACTTCCAGTGTCCAGAACTGTAAGAAATACATGTCTTTTTTTAAAGCACCCAGCCTATGGAATTTTATTACAGTAGATTGAGCAGGCTAAGACAACCAGTTATTTAATTAATTTATTTATCCATTAGCATTTATTGAGTACTTGTTATGTGCTAGATACTGAGGGTACTTACACGTACCCATTTTTTTTTTAGAATCACTTGAGGGTAAGTTATGCATAATCATGGCCCTTTACATCTAACTTCAGTTTGTATTTCCTAAGAATAAGAATCAGTTCTTACATAACCACAGTACAGTGATCAACTTGATACTTTTTAAAAAGTGATATTACTGCTAATGTTCCAACTTTGTCAGTTGAACTAATAATGCCCTTTATGGCATTTCTCCACTCCAGTACAGAGCTAGTTTACGGTTAGGCATTGCATGTTTCTTTAGGTTCCTTTAACCTGATTTACTTGTCTTTTACAACATAGATGGCTTTAAAGAATACAGTTTCCTGTATTCCTAATGTTTTCCTGTTTTCCTAATAGAACATTCTTCATTTTGTGTTTGTCTGATGTTTCTTGGGTTCCTCACAGGGCATCACACCTGAAGACACACAATGTCCAGCTGTCTCTCATTGGCGATGGTAATTTTGATCCCTGGAACAAGTTGTAGCCAGATTTATTCACTACAGCCAATCGGTCTATGGGGACACATTTTAAAACAATGCAAAATCCTTCTCCTCATCAAATTCTCTGTCTGAGTCTGGTGTGCAGTGATGATTCTTTAAAAAATATCACGTATGTCACATAAAATTTATTTCTCATCCATTTTAAGTGTACAATTTGGTGCATTAAGTACATTCCCACGGTTGTGCAACCATCACCATTACCAATCTACAGAGCTCTTCATACTGCAAAACTGAAACTCCATATACATTAAACAATAAATCCCCATTTCCCCCTCCTCCCCAGGCCTTGGCAACCACCACTCTACTTTCTGTTGCCATGAATTTGACTACTTTAGACACCTCATATAAGTGGAATCTTATATTTGCTGTACAATGACTGTCTTATTTTGCTTAACATAGTGTGTTCAAGGTTCATTCACTTTATAACGTGTGTCAGAACTTGCTCCCCTTTTAAGGCTGATTAAGATTCTACATTTCTTTATCCTTTCATCCCCTGATGATTCTTGACTGATCCAGTCTCTACCCCAGTGGTTTCAAAATGACAATTTTCCAACTCTGGAACTCCCTCCACATTTACTAATTGGCCCTTAGTGTTCTGCTTTAAAAAGAACCTTTCCTTTTTCTCATTTGTTTATCTATTTATTATTGTTACAGACTCATGCATTCCTATTTTTGAATGCCTTATGCTTAATTACTATACTAATTATTTGGTGCTCAAAAATTGTGCCGTATTCAGCCGGTAGGAGCCCTTTTAATTTGGTTTTCATGACATGTATACATCATTTTTAAAAAAGTATTCTCTTCCTTTCTGGCATAACATTATATTCTAGTCTCATCTTATATCTATCCTGTGAAGCTCTGGAATTAGCCATTTTTCCAAGATGTTCTACTTCTTTTTAATGGGGATTGTTAGAGACCAAGTTTTTGGTTTTAGGGTGCTCATTACTACAGGGGTATCTTTGCTTCTTAGCTCTTTCAGCAGACAGTACTGAAAGATATAAACATGTGTGTCTGTATATATATGTATACATGTACATATATATACACAAATACATGTAAAACACATATATATTCACATATACATATATATGCACATAATCATACATATTTTAGAAAAAAAGAGTTTATATCAATATCTCCAATCCTCGCAGAGTTATTTCTCAGCTTCCCACATTCCATATTGTATGAACTTCTACAGCGAGAACTGGCTCCCAACAATATCAACATTTTTACTAATTTGCTTTATGCTATGATGTAGTCAAATAGTTTCAGATTTTTTTTTTGCCCATAGGACTACTACATGTAAAGTTGCTAAAAAAAAGTTAAGGATTTGTTTGCAATTTTTTCTTCCTTCTTGACCCCCCCCCCCCACCTTATCAAAAATGGATGGTAGATATGTTTTATGTTTATGTATGTTTTACCACAACTTTAAATACTGATTACTTGGGTTAGTTCCACCCCCTCCTTGCCCCGATTGTTGTGGTATTCCTTTGACATATGATTAGGTTCATTTTGTTTGTTTGCCTTCAGCTTTAGCTTTTTTATTTCCCTAAAATGAGGCATTTTTATTGATTTAATTTTATTTTTGACTATGTAGAATATTAACATGCTCTGAAAAGTCAAACCTGTACCAAAAAAAAAACATATTCAGAGAATTGTCATTCTCATCTATCCCTTCCACTTCATTCTCTCCTCCCTTTTGGTAACAGACTTCGTTGTCTTCTGGTCCTTCGTTTCTTTGTGTAATGATAAGCAGATACACATGTATTTTCTAATTTCCCCTTCCTTTTTTGCAGGAAATACAGCATACTATCTATATTCTATTTGCTTTTTTCACTTAATAATATGTCCTGGAAATCACTTGATATGGGTTCATAAAGAACTCCCTCAATTTTTTTTTATCTATCTTCAAGCTCACTAATGCCCAGTCTACTGGGTGTCTGAACTTTTGGTGTCTCTGCACCACACTGGAAGAAGAAGAATTGTCTTGGGCCACACATTAAATACATTGCAACACATAATCACAAAAAAAAGTCTTATAATGTTTTAAGTAAATTTACAATTTTGTGTTGGGTTGCATTCACAGCCATCCTGGGCTGCATGTGGCCCCTGGGCCACAGGTGGGAAACTCTTAAAAGGCATTCTTCACTTATATTACGGTGTATTTGATTCCTAGCATTTCCTTTCCATTCTTTCTTAGAGTTCCCTCTCACTGTTTACATTACCCATCTGTCATTGCATATTACCTGCTTTTTCCATTAAAACTCTTAGTATACAGGGTGGGGCAAAAGTGGGAAATAATAGAATAAATAAGTAATTAAAAAAAAAAGCTCTGTGCTTTGCATACTCATAGCTGTAAGCCTACTTTCCCCTTACCCTGTGTTAGACATGGTTATTTTAAATTCTTGGTCTGATAACTCCAAAAAACCCTGCTATATATGCACCTGGTTCTGGTGCTTGCTTTGTCTTTTTAGATTCTATGTTTTTGCCTCTTATCATGCCTTGTAATTTTTTCTTGAAAGCCAGACATGAGGTACTGGATAAAAGAAATTGAGGTATAGGCCTTTAGAGTGAGGAGGTAGATGGTGTTTACTCTTTGCTGCAGCTGTGGGTTCCAAGGCCAAAATTTCTTCTAATGTCCTTGGTTTTGTTTCCCTTGTTGTCTTTTGGTTTCCTTAGAGACTCCTTCTTAAATAGGGTCTGAGGTTCTCTGTTCTTTCAGCTCCGGGAATCCTACTGATGTGGTGGTGAGGATTCATTATATAGAATCCTATGATTAGGTCTCAGTCCTTTAGTGAGCCCTGAGTTGTTACATTCACAAGTGCTTCTCAGCCACCTACCCACCAAACCTCCCATCCCTGTTAGGTGAAGAAAACTAGAGAGGATTTTACCTGGGTATTTCCCTTTCCCCAGGTCTGTTAGGCTCTGGTGAAGCCCAGGTGGATTAGGCGCTGGTAAAATACCTTCTCTTGAAGGCAGGCCTTTGTTAAGGAGAACAGAGTGCTCTGAGCTTATTTCAAAGTGTTTTTCCCCCCTTCCCTCTGAGGACCTGGTGGGACTCCTGGATGTAGAACTCAGGAAAGTGTGAGGTATTCCTAAGACTGGTCTTTCAGGAGTTTTTATCTTTCAAGCTAGCCCATGCTCAGCCTCTAGAAATGAGTTACGTACACTTCAGGTATTCCTACCAGCCTCCAGGCACAACTTCTGCTCCTTGTAAGCTATAATTTTCTGTGTCTGCCTGTCTGTCTCTCCAGTTTTCAGGGTGTCAGTTTGTCCTGTGACCTCAGTTCTTTGATGGATCTAAAAGAGTGTTGGTTTTCGGTTTGTTTAACCTTTTTTCTCCTTGTGAGTGATGAATTTCAAGCTCTATACTAGAAGTCAATGCTATTGATTTTTGCATGTTAATTTTACATTCTACTATCTTATGGAATTCTTTTACTGTGGGATTGCTTTATTATTGATTTTCTAGCATTTTCAAGTTCATAGAAGCATTATTTATAATAGCCAAGTGCTGGAAACAGCCTAAGTGCCAATCAGTACATGACTGGATCAAAAAACTGTGGTACATTTACACAGTGGAATACTATGCAGCAGAAAGAAAAAAGGAACTCCTATCTTTCTTGACTACATTGATGGAACAGGAGAGCATTATGCTAAGTGAAATAATCCAGGCTGTGAAAGACAAATACCGTATGATCTCACCTGTAAGTGGAACCTAATCAACAAAACAAACATGTGAGCAAAATAGAATCAGAGACATGGAAATAAAGAACAAACTGACAATGACCAAAGGGGAAGAAGATAAGGATAACAAGTGGGGGAAAGGAAGGGTCAAGGAACATATATAAAGGACCCATGGACAAAGACAACAGTGGGGCAGGGGGTGGAGAATTGAATGTGGGAGGTGGGGGATGGGTAGGGCAGGGGAGAGTAAGGGGGGGAAAATGGGGACAACTTTAATTGAACATCAATAAAAACATTAAAAAACAAACAAACAAAAAAGATACACTCTTCTGTCATCTACTGATACAGCTAGTTTTATTTTCTATTTTCTTTTTCTCATGCTTTTATTTTCTGTAATCAAATTATACTGACTAGTACCTCCAGAACAATGTTAAGTAGTTGTGGAGATAATGGACATCTTACCTTATTTCTGACTTTAATGGGAATAGCTGTTCTGTATTCCCATTTAAAAAGGATGGAATTTTATGTATTTTGCTATGTATTCTAAAATGTAGGTCTTCTTATTAAGTATGGCAAGGCCAACAAATTATGAGGTGACTTCCATTAAAAAGATAGCTTGTTATACTCACAGATCCCAAAAGGAAGGGCCATGTTGCACTGTTGAGGCCATGGGGCCTCAAGCATAGATGATGTGTTATAGAATTGTGCAATTGAAACCTATATAATTTTGTCAACGAGTGTCACTCCAATAAATTCAATGAAAATTTTAAAAAAGAGTCCTTTGATGTAGCAATAGTCCCATACCAAGTTATCCTATTTCTTGGGGTTTATCCTAAAGAGACAATTTGCAAATGCAGAAAAAGAAGCTTATGCACAAAGTGTCATTACCAACAATAAATGATTAGAAATATAATTTTAAAATGATTCAATATATTATTACATACAAAAAACCAAGGGATATGGTTTACAAGAAATATGCAGGACCCATATGAAGAAAACTACAAAACCCCTGGGTGTCAAAGGACTTAAGAACAGGTTTGAATAAAATTTCTAGATGAGAAGACTCAATACTGTAAGACTGCCAGTTTTTGTTTCCTAGTTAATACATATACATATAATAACACTCAATTAAAATTTTTAGTGAGACCCTGACCAGTGTGGTTCAGTTGATTGTATGTCATCCCACAAAGCGAAAGGTCTCCAATTTGATTCTCTGTTGGGGCAGATGTCTGGGTTGTGGGTTGTCCCCAGTCCCCAGCAGGGGCATGTGTGAGAGGCAGCCGGCTGATGTTTCTTTCTCACAGTGGTGTTTCCTTTGCTGTCTTTCTCCCTCCCTTGCCATCTGTATAAAAATAAATAAATAAATAAAATTTATCTAGATGAATAAATGTATGAGACTATTTTTAAAATTTTTGAATAAAAAAAGTGTAACTGGGAGAAATTTGCTCTAATAAATATTAAAACCTATATAGTTATAATCAAACAGTATGATTCTGGAGCTAAACCAGAAATAGATAAATCGATAAGTGGGATAAAAGAGATTTCAGATATATATCAAAGTATATCTTAGAATTTGCTATATGATGAAGGTGGCAGTTCAATTACTATTTTTGTGGGGGATGGTTATTTAATAAAAGGTGTTGTGTTAGTAAGTAAGCATTTAAGAAAATCAAAGTAGATACTCCCTCTTTCCTTGTACAAAATAAATTTCAAAAGTATTAAAGATTTTAAAAGAAGTAATATTAAATTAGAAGAAAATATAATATTGAAGTTGAGAATTCTTCCCGAAGAATCATACCAAAAATAGAAACAATAAAGAAAATGATCAACTATATAAAAATCAAAAGCTCCGATACATTGAAAAAATAAAAAATCTCAAAACATGAGATAAGAAAAGAATGCCCTCAAAATTCACCTTTCTAAAGAATCAGTAAGAAAAGGGGCAAATTCTTTTTTATACTAAATTTTCATGTCAATAGAAAACTTAGCATAAAAAAATAAATAGGAAATTCATAAAAGAGTAACAGACTGTCAGTAAGCATATGAAAAAAAGTTAACTCTAACTTGGGATGTAATGTAAGATAGAAAGTAGAGAAAAAACTCAAGATAATAAGCCTTGCACAACACTTTCGGCAAATATTTAAAGGAATCTTTATATCCAGTAATAAAGATATGTAAAAATGGCCATTCTTAATATTTTATGGGTGGATGTGTTACTTGGTGCCATCTTTCTGTAGATCAATTTGGCAACAGGTAGCAAAGCCTTAAAAAGCTGTACATTCTTACATGAGGTTAAATTTTGTTTAGGAAGTTTTGCGGGTTTTTTTTAGTAATATGTGAAATAATTTTGTTAAAATTCTGAGTGGAAAAAAGTTGGATATAATGAGATTTATAAATTTAGGCTTAGAAAAACTTTAGGGAAGAAATTTAGATTGAAGCACACCACCATGTTAATAGTAGTGGTTGCATTATGCGTGTATTATTCTCCTTTCTTAATTTTCCAAGCGCTGCACGAGTGCTGTTATAGCTAAAAAAATAGAACATTATACTTTAGTAGAGGCTGTGTAATATCTAATCCTGTGCCTGATCCAGAGGGGGCATTCAATAAACGTTTGTTACATTGAATTGTTGCCTGGTTACTAAGTCCACCCACAATTTTTTTAAACATTTAGAATTCTCTCTTTCAGGGAGGGATTTAGAAACTGGTTCACTTAACACTTAATCTCTGGGTACATATGAGTTGAGTAATTCATTAATTATACGGGCTTTAGATTTTCCAGGAAATAGAGAATTTAGATATCAGTGTAGTTAGAGGTCTTCTTGGCACCAACGTCAAATTTTAAAACTTTCATGTATTTGGAAATATTTTTAAATCACTTCTTCTTAGGTTCTTTAACTTATAAAATTATGTTTTACTTGCATTAAAGTATAAGGAATTTTCATACCCAGATTATTATAGGTCTGTGCATAGTTTTACTGTAATTTCACTAGATGGCAATTTAGACACAGTTTTGTTTTGTTTTTAACAAAGGGCAAGTTTACTTTTTCTTAAATTAACCATTGCAAGAGTTACTGACCCCACACAATGGCATAAACTTTGGTCCCTAAAAACTCACAGAAAGGGACTTTTTATTAACAGGTGTACAAGTGTATCTTTCTCCAGGTACCCAGGGGTGTGTATCAATCAGTAAGGTTGCTTTTGTCGTCTAAAAGCCTCAGTGCTCTTGGGTGTCTTTTCTCAAATACACAGATATTTTTTCCTTCAGCTCAAAAAGAAAACATGGCGCCACCTACTAGCATTCTCTAGCATTACATTATGGTCAAGTCTGAGTTGTATTTTTTAAAATTTTGTTTCTTTGTTTTTTGGTTTTTTGCTTTTCTTTTTTTAATTTATCAAACACTTTTAAATTCCAGTATAGTCAGGCATAAACATTAGAGCTCTGAAGATAAATCAGACAGTCCCTGCCATGACCAAATTTTCAGTCCAGCTAAGAAGACAGACATTATTTGCGGCATGCAGTGCTAGGAGAGTGTGTCATAAGTTCATGTGCTCTTTTAGTCCCGGTGTTCAGTTTGGACATTGGGGAAACTAGACTCCAGACAGGGAGACCAATTAGGAGGAAGCTAATAAAATAGCCTCAACAATCTAAACGTAAAATTCCCCCTTTTAAATTCAAAAGAAGTCTTTATTTGTCTAGTCATTCAATGGGGGCAAAGCTACAACAATTGACATTTGTTGCCTGCCCTCCGGCCAGCTGAGGATAGCATACCAAAATTCTTTATTTCAAACAAATGATCATATTTGCGATTCTGAGGATCGTCCTTCAATGTGAGGTCAGTTTATTGATGGTTGTTCTCAATCATTTTTAGATTCTTACTATAATTATGAATAAACAAAAATTCGGCCTCAATCTCCACTTTTCCTTGTTCCAGACAATTATAAAATGATTATTGTTTGCACTTCTCTCATAAGTCGACAGAAAAATCATGGAAATCAATTACAAATTATTTTCAAATAATTCTAGACAAAAAGCTGAGAAGAGATCAATTTTAAATAGGTTCATATGGATGTTGAATTAACTGTTTTATTTGTTCACATCATCTCTACAGGTATGATCGGATCATTGACCCGTTCAAACTTTCAGATGCCTTAAAAATTCTCAGTCCAGACAACAGACTCTAGTAGTTTTTTCTCTCATCCAATCCTCAAAGTTATTTTAAAGATGTAGCACGTAAATTTTCCAGGAGGAAGTATTTCAGGAAAAAAAATTAACCTAACTTTTAATTCCTCTTGTTAATCTTTTAATTCACTTTCAGTTGAAGTGTTCAGCAGTCTGGCACATGTCCCTAGTCGATAACATCTTATAATTTTGACGTCTATCCCTGTTGATGGGTATAGGTACAATTTATTCATTTTAACTGATGTTTAGTGTTCTCTTGTGTGATTATACCATAATTTACTCATTTTCTTGTTGTTAAATACTTAGCCTAGCCATCGTTTGGGAAATTCTTCCTTTTATAATTCTTATCAGTACAGGACACGTCCCTAGCTAAGAGTCTGGATTGTGAAGCTGGCTAGGTTTGAATCCTGCCTGTGAAATCTTGGGAGAATGACCGAACGCAGCAGTGTCTTAGTTTATCCCCCCATAGACATTAATAGCACCCATGCAGACATTTTTCTCGGCCCTCTAGAAGGGATTATTACTTCATTACCCTCTGGCATTTGCTGTTCTGATAAGAAGCCTGTTGAAATTCCTTGGTAGATAATATCTCCTTTTTTTCTATCATGGCTTTTAGGATTGTCCCTTTATCCTTAGTCTTCTCATATTTCACTGTAATGTATCTGTGTAGGGAATTTATTTTATTTTATTAAAAGATTTTATTTATTTTTAGAGAGAGAGGAGGGGAGGGAGAAAGAGAGGGAGAGAAACATTGATGTGTGGTTGCCTCTCGCGCACCCCCACTGGGCACCTGGCCTGCAACCCAGGCATGTGCCCTGACTGGGAAATGAACCGGCGACCCTTTGGTTCACAAGCCAGCACTCAATCCACTAAGCCGCGCCAGTCAGGGTGGGAATTTATTTTTAAAATTTTCCTGCTTAGTATCTAATGTACATGAGAATATGTTTCTTCAATTCTGAAAAATTATCTGCATTACTTTTTAAAATGTTTATTCTCTGTCATGTCCTTCATTCTTTTATTTCAGCACTCCTGTAAGACACTAGGTGTAACCTCTCAATTTTATCTCAAAGTCTCTTTAGTTCTCATTAATTTTTTGATTGCCTCTCTATACCTCACCCTGCTATTTTTCAGTGAACAGATTTATCTTTGCTATGTCATGTCTAGAGTTTAATCCCATCTATTGAATTTTTATTTCAATGGAGGTATTTTTCATTTTAAAAATTTCTAATGGTTTTCTGTTTAAAATAGACCTATCTTGGCTTTATTTCTGCTTGTTTTTGTCTTTGTGTTTTCTTTATTTTCAGTTGAAGTTATTCCTTCATTTCCCTCTATAAAAATCCTAAAAGTATTTATTTGTATATTTGTCAGACTATTTTATAATATTAATTTTATATGGAGTGATTTCATATTCTAATTTTGTTGACTGATTTTATTTTTTTTAAGACAAGGTTTCAGGGATTGATTGATTGGTCATTTGTTTATTCACTTATTTTAATATAATAGGTGAGAACAAAACTACCCACCAAGTAAAAGTTGTAGGAGAACAGCACTATTGAACAAAGGGAAAATTTTAATAGAATAAATTTTCTGTAAGCCCCCAAACTTATTTGATTTTAATATTCAATGATTTAACTTGGAAAATAAAAGAAAGTACATTGTGCCCATGTACTTTTACCTATGTCTTTGGTAATTCACAGATTACCTAATGTACCATGAATGAACAGAAGATGGGAGAGTGGGCTAGAACAATGCGTCTAGTAATGGTGACGTCACATTGCAGCAGTTAGAACATTACTGAGCCCAGATGTTTTTACTAATTAGAAATATATTGTGTCTCTTGTGTTAAGTGAAAATTGGCAAGTTGTTCCTTCTGTGTGCTTCTGGAGCTCACTATTTTTAATCTCTACCTTCCTTTTCTAACATCTTAGAACCATTTTGGTCTTCCACCGTCAAAGACATATAATTGTTGTTTTCTTCATCCATGACTTGGCATCTTCCCACTTTTCATCTTTTTTTATTCTTAGTTTTTATTTTTCTCAAAATTGTAATGCATGTAAGAATCATTGGCTTCTACGATTTTGGTGAAAAACAGCAGCCTCCATTTCTTCTCTGTTTTCATTTTCCTCTTACCTAATTATTGGTATTTTTATCCATGTCTATAAATAATAAAATTGAATAGTCACTTCTTGATTTTTTCAGTTTAGGCTTTTTCTATTGGTTTCCCAGCATGATAAATAATAAAAGCAATCACTTACATAACACTTAGCATGTGCGAGGCACTTTTCTGGGTAATTCCCTCTATTAATTTATATAACAGTTGTAACAGCTGTAAAAGTGGGTATTATTATTAATGCCACCTTACAGATGAGGACACTGAGGGATAGACATAGTCAGTAACTTGCCAAAGGTCATACATCTCATAAGTGACACATTTCGGATTCAAACCCAAGTGATTTGGCTCTAAGCTTATGCTCTTACCTACTTTGTTATTCTGTTTCCAGAGTAAGGATTTAGGTTTCTTTCCTTTCCTGCCCCGCCACACATATTCACCCCTTCCATCCCTCATTCTTCAAATTATAGTCACAGTATATTGCAATCTCGCTTATATTTAACAGTCAGTATTTACATGTGGATCGGAGCTTCACCAGGGACCTGTAGCCTTCGGAGCCTAAAGGAGGGTCATCTCTGTTGATTCATAGACATGTGACCGAGAGAATAAAATACATATTGTTTCTGCCTTTGGGAGCTCGTGTGTTCACCATGCAGCAAAACTGACTGAGATAAGATTCTGAAATGACTGTATTCTACTCTCATGCTTTATTGATAAATATTCTCACTTGGGAGTAAATTTCAGAATTTGAAAACATTGTTTCCTTGCTTTCTATCAATATTTGAGAAACCCAAAGGCATTCTGATTTCTGATCCTTTATGTTTGACATATTTATTTTTCTTAGGAAATCTTCATTTTGTCCCTACTGTTCTCAAAATTTCCATACCAGGTGATGTGACCTGGTGTAGGCCTAATTTCTTTTATTGTGCTAAGCATTCAGCAAGTGTTTTCAATCAAGAAATGCATAGTTTTGAGAAATTGTTTTTGATTATTTCATTACTGAGTATTTCCCCTCTGTTCCTACCCCTCCCCCCAAAAGCCATTAGTAAGATGTGCTACCTCCTAAATTAGTGCTCTCATTTTTTTTTTTAAAGTCTTTTTAATTTCTATATCTTTGATTTTTTTGGTCTATTTTTAAGGGAGATTTCCTCATTTTTATATCTATTTCTTCTATGGAGTTTTTAATTTCTTCTGTCACATTTTAATAATTTCTAATAGGTCATATTGTTCTCCGAATTTTCCTTTAGAAATTGCATTCTGTTGTTGATTCCTGGGCATATGAGCCTTTCTGTTCCTCTAAGGATGCCCACGACAGCCCTGCTTTTCAAAGCCTGCAGTATTTCCTGAACGGTAGCATCTCGGGCAGCACTGGGCAGCAGAGTGGGGTCTAGTCCACACATTTGCACTAGCTCCTGTCCTCCGTCTGATGTGTAACGTTTTAAGTCCTTGTTATTCCACAGGAGTGGAACTCCCAAGTGCTGTCTCTTCTTGTCTTTATACCTGGAACCCAGTAGTTTCAGTTCCTTCTACTGTTTTCAAAGTCAAAGCCAGGAGGGGAGAATCTAGGGGGGCTAGATTCTTCTTAGTCAGTTTCCATGGTCTTTATTTTCACTTCTCTCCCCCTTCCATTGCCATTTCTACACGGTACTTGGGGATTCCAATGAAAAGAGATGTTTGTCTTGATTTTGAACCCAACTGTGACTTGTTTACTTTTTATTTCATTTTATATTTTGGAAATAGGCACACCCTTTTAAAAATTGATTTTAGAGAGAAGAAGGGAAAGAGTGAGAGAAAAACATTGATTTATTGTTCTACTCATTTATGTATTCATGGGTTACTTCTTGTATGTGCCTTGACTAGGGATCAAACCTGCAACCTTAGCATACAGAGATGACACTCTAACCAACTGAGATGGTTTATGTTTTTATTCTTATATATTATGATATCGTTAGGTGTTTGGAGCAGAGAGTTGGTTATTTCTGTTTGTTGTTTTAAGCATGATCCTATTGTCCAACTTGACATGAAGTCCTAGGTTTGATTTTTTTTTTTTCCTGAGGAAGTAATATCCTGACTTCTGGTGGTGATCTTCTGTCCTCTTCATAGCCAAACCCATCTGTTCCTCCTCCCTCCAGTGTCCAGGGAAGAAATCTCTGCTTCCACCCAGGGCTCTATATGCCTGAGCTCATAAGGCCAGCTTCCCTGAGCTCAGCTGGCTCTTCTGTCCTCGCTCTCTCCCCATTGGCTCAGCTCTCCCATCGTAGGTAGAAACTTCCCCTGCAGTCCTCTTGCCCGCACACCACTGCCTCATATTGCTCTTTCTTAACCTGCTGAGTTTCTCATATTGCCTCAGAAAACATCATCAGGGTTTGAAGGAAAAAAGTTCCTATCCTGTAGGTTTGAGAAAGAAACAGAATTCTTTGATTCAGCTATATCTGTGCCACTCCTTGGGTTTCATAGTAATTTATTCTAATAAGTTCCCCTTTTATTTTTAAAGCAGGTTGAGTTGGGTTTCTGCCCCTTTCAACTGGAAGACTAACCAATCACCCATTCTCAAGGTTTTAAATAGTTCTGAAATGATGACTCCAAATCTGCATTTTATTTTTTAATGAAATGTATTGGGGCGACACTTGTTAATAAAACTATATAGGTTTCTAGTGTGCAATTCTGTGATATAACAGCTGTATATTGTGTTGTATGCCCACCCCCCAAAAGTCAAATCTTCTTCTGTTATATTATATTTGACCTCTCTGACCCTTTATTGCCCACCCCTCAGCCCTCTTCCCTCTGGTAACCATAGCCATAGACCTCTGTCTGTGTCTATGAGTTTTTGTTTGTTTTTCTTTGTTGTTCATTTGTTACTTTCAGTTTTATAGCCCACATATGAGTTAAATCATATGTTTCTTAACTTTTTCTGTCTGACCTATTTTTTTTACCTTGATACTCTGAAGATCCATCCATGTTGCAGCAAATGGCAGTATTTCATTTTTTCTTATGGCTGAGTAGTATTCCATTTTATCTACGTACCACATCTTCTTCAGCCAATCAGCAATCAAATCCAGATTTTAAATACTACCTTGATCTTATGCTGTCTTGATATGTTTCACTTTCCTGCTAACCATCTCTATTTGGGTATTTGTTGCATTTCTAAGTTTTAATTTGTTTTCCTTCCCCCAAACCTTCCTTTTCTTCCTCGAGTCCATATTGTAACTAATCTAGTCATCAGTCTAGAGGTCTTAGAATTACCTTTGACCTCGGCCTCTCCTCCTCCTCCTGCCTACCTCCATTCTGTCAATCACTAAATCCTATGGGTGTTATCTGACATTTAACTTTAAACTTTTTAATGAATAGCTAATATATTCACATAGTTGAAGTTTAGAAGGGTAAAGATTGAAAAAAAAGTTTCTTCCTGCTCCATTTGTCCATCTAGAACCCTACCTAAGAGATAGACAATGTTATCAGTTTCCTGTAAAGTCTTTCAGAGATAATATGAAAATACATGCAAATATTCTTCTTCTTGTTTTCACATGAATAGTACTACATAAATCACATTGTTCTGTAATCTTTCTGTCTTCATATATTTTGGAGATGATTCTGTATTCATGCTTTTTAAGCACCGTGTCATGTTCCATGCCATGCATGTGCTTACACTCACTAACGATGCCCTGATGATGGGCAAATCCTCTGGATTTTACCCTGGTGGGCTGGGTTGTGCTGAGTCTGACTCAGGGTAATGAAAATGTCTGGGTAGAATCCAGGTGTCCAGTCCAGGGCCACTGCCAGCACTTCAGAAGAACCCTGGGGGTCCCTGGCTGGTGTGGCTCAGAAGGTCAAACGCTGTCCTGCGAACCAAAGGGTCGCTGGTTCGATTCCCAGTCAGGGCACATGTCTGGGTTGCAGGCTAGGTCCCCAGTAGGGAGCCTGTGAGAGGCAACCACACATTGATGTTTCTCTCCCTCTTTTTCTCCCTCCCTTCCCCTCTGCCTGCAAATAAATAAATAAAATCATAAAAAAAAAATTCTTGAGGGGCCAACAGTGAATGAGGTACAAAGAGCCAGGGTCCTGGAGTGAGGAGCAACCCTTTCTAAACAGGGTCTGGATCCTCACAGGGAAAAATCATTTTGCATTGAGGTTCCTCTTGGACCCCAGAATGTCTTCTGAAGCAGTGAGACTTGTTGGTCTTGCACAATGCTGCCCACCCAATTGAAATGCTGCTGTTTGAACTGAGGCCACAGTGCTATGTCTGAAATGTGTGTAAATGGGTGGCTGCCTTTAAGCAACGTGTTTTCAAGGATTCAGGCCCTGAATGCCTGGTTGCCCCCTCTGTGTTTAAGCTGCTCAGTCTTTTCCTGACTTTTTTATTAATGGGCAGCCCACACCAGCCAAGCCTTTGCTCAGGTGGGGAGGGTCAATGGCCTTTCCACACAAATGGCCTGAGTTGCCAGGTGTGCCTTGCTGTGCGGAGGCGGCCACTTGGGCCAGCAGAGGTTTCTCCTCCTCTGACCTGGGCAGAAAAGAGCCCTATCTGATCAGCCAACACCCGCCCCTTCTCCACGGGTAGTGGTGTGGACCTCTGCAAGGAGAGCTCGTTACTCCTCTCTCCCCGCTCTGTGGCTGGGATTCCAGCGTTTCTCCATCCCACTGGGTCTGGGAAAGAAGGAGACACAGCACGAAAGCTGGCTGGGTCCTTGTTATAAAATTCACCCACCCAGATGGGAAAGAAGCAGCTGTGCTCTGTCATTCATCTAATCAGATTACTCAGGAAGCAGCGTCTTAGTGACATTCTTTCCTACCATGCATCCGAACCCTGGTGCACCTCAGCCATAAGGAGTGGTTGGGTTCATTCTCTGGCCCGATTCCTCACAGTTGGCCATAGAAGTGAGGCTCTCAGGGGCCCTAAAAGGGGAGGAAGCTTCTGTCAGTGAAGTTAAATTACTGGGCACCTATCATAAGCCAAACATTGGGTTGGGTGTAGTGGAGTTGCAGGTGAGTAACAGGCCACAGTGTGGGCTCTTGGGGTACCTACCCCACAGCAGGAGGTGGTCTCTCATACTATCAAGTGTGATCCACGCAGATAAGAGCAGGGGGATGGGAAGTCAGGGGTGGCACTGCCCAGCCTGGAGCAGCACCGGGAAGCTTCCATCAGAGCCAAGAATACAGCCTATGAGTTGGTGAGGCAAAGATAGGGAGAAAGAGTGGAAGAGGGGCTGGAGGGGCCAGGCATGGAGGTATGCAACAGAAGGGGGTGTTCTGTGAGCTGCAGGTGGCCAGAGAGCTGGGGTTGGCACAGAAGCCAACACTTTTTGGCTCCACAAGGAAGCTCCATGTCCAGGTTTGCCTCTTAGATTTTGTCCTCTGGTAGCAGTAGGAGAGGCAGAGGCTTGGGGATGTAGTAGGAAGGACAGAAGTGACCACTTAGAGGTAAGGCTACTGTAATGGTTCAGAGGCCTAAAGTGGAGAAGGAGGAGCAGTGAAGATGAGGTCAAATTGGAAACACTTAGTTTTCCTTTGCATGTGAAGGTCCAGGTGCCTTTAGTGTCCTACATGGTGTGACAAGGAGCCCATCCCCTAAGGGCCACCTTCGATACAGCCCCATAACCTGCTCTGCAGAGGTAGGGGATGATTAGAGTCACGGGTAGGGTATATGTTGACACTGGCTGGCTCTTGGCTGCAGTTTTTTCCTTTTCTTTCAGTGCAGTTCAAGTTCGCTGGTCTTTGGACCAAGATACGAGAGGAGGCCTGTGGAGGCCTCTTTGTTTACTCAAATGGTGGCTGATTATGAGCTTATTGGAGATACTCCACTATATTATTATTATTTTAACCACAGTTTTAACTCAAAGGTGGGAGATTAAGGACCAGATTGGGGCCTGTATTTTCCATTGGGATATTTTCCAACATTTTCAGTCAATTTTCTTCCCATGTAGATGCTGACTCTTGATGGCAATTATGAAATACCTTAGTGGTAAATAGTTTTTATTTTGGGGGTAATTAAACCTTTTATGAGACAATCAATTTCCTTCCCTCCATTCCTTTAATAAACATGCTATCAAAATGTATAACCAAGAGCTGCCCCCCGACAAATGAGCTGTGAATTAGAGGAAAGAGAGGGGACACATATGGCACAGGGGAAGAAAAGTGGCAAAATGGAAGGAGTTGCCAGCCTCAGAGTTGCATCTAGCCAGGTGATAGAGGTGCACAATCTCTCTCGTGTGTGTAAAGTGCATTGTGGGTGTCAGGGCCTGAAAGCCCTATAGTGAGACTGACTGTTTAGCTTTAAATCCCAGTGCAGGCACTTACTTAACTGTGTGACCTTGTATAAACTCCTTAACCTCTCTTAGCCTCAGTTTACTCTTTTGTAAAAAGAGAATGATAGCATCTTATCTCTTAGGGCCTTTGTGAAGATGAAATGAGATAATACAGAGTAAGCATTCAAAACTTCTATCTATCATAGTTATTTGTACAGTTATTATTTTCTCTGACAATTGGTCATGAACATGAATATGAGCCAGATATATATTAAATGAACACTTTCACTCATGCTGACAAAAAACAAAAGCACAAATAAAAAATAAAGCGAAGTTTGTCCAGAATCAAGAAATTAGGAAGAAACTCTGAACAAGGGAGGATAGTCAAACGGCCATTTGGGATTGGGGCTGGATGAAAAAGGTGAAGGGATTAAGCAAAGAAAAAACCCCTCATAGACACAGACAATGATAAATGATTATAGGAAGGAAAGGGGGGTAGGGGGAGGTAAAAGAGGGTACAGGGGGCAAAAATGGTAATGGGAGGAGACTTGACTCGATGTGGTGAACACACAGTACGATATACAGATGATGTACTATAGAACTGTACACCTGAAACATATATCATTTTATTAACCAATGCCACCCCAATAAATTTAATTTAAAAAGTTCCAAAAAACTTCAAATAGCTATAAACTTATGAGATGTTCAACATGAATTATCTTCAGAGAAACACAAATGAAAACCCCTACACACCCATCACCCACTGGGATGGTACAATGAGGAAGACAAACAATACCCAGTGTTGCTGAGATGGAAATATAAATTATAGAACCACTTTGAAAAATCCATTGGCAATACCAACTAAAACAAAACATATGCCTACTCTACAGCTCAGCAATCCCAGTCTTGGGCACATTATGACAGATACGTGTGCCTCTTTCAAGAAAGATGAACAAGATGGTGCATAGCTGTACTGTTTGTGATAGCCCCAAAATGGAAACTATCCAAGATTCCATCAACAATGGGATGGCTACCTCACACCTGTCAGAGTGGCTATCATTAAGAAATCAACAAACAACAAGAGTTGGCAAGGATGTGGAGAAAACACAACCCTCATGCACTGTTGGTGGGATTGTAAATTGGTGCAGCCACTGTGGAGAACAGTATGGAAGGTCCTCAAAAAATTAAAAACAGAACTACCATATGATCTAGTGATTCCACTTCTGGGTATTTATCAGAAGAAATCCAAAACAGCCCTGGCCGGGGTGGTTCAGTTTGTTGGGTGTTGTCCTGATTACCGAGAGATTGCAAGTTCGATTCCTGGTCAGAGCACATGCCTAGATTGCAGGTTTGGTTCTTGGTCAGGGTGGGTATGGAAGGCAACCAATAGATGATGCTCTTTCACATGGGTGTTTCTCTCTCCCTCTTTCCTTCCTGTCAGAAAGAAAGAAAGAAAGAAAGAAAGAAAGAAAGAAAGAAAGAAAGAAAGAGAGAAAGGAAGGAAGGAAGGAAGAAATCCAAAACACTAATTCAAAAAGACATGTACTCCATGTTCATTGAAGCATTATTTACCATAGTCAAGATATGGAAGCAACCTAAATGTCCACTGATAGGCGATTGGGTAAAGAAGATGTGGTATACATACACAATGGAGTATTACTTGGCCATAAGAAAGAATGAAATCTTGCCATTTGTGACAAAATGAATGATCCTAGAGGGTATTAGGCTAAGTGAAATAAGTCAGGCAGAGAAAGACAAATGCCATATGATTTCACTGATATGTGGAATCTAAGGAACAAAATAAATGAAGAAGCAAAACAGAAGCCAACTTGTAAATCCAGAGAACATATTGATGGTTGCCAGATTGGGAGATGGGTGAAAAAGGGGGAGGGATTAAGATGTACAAGTTGGCAATTACAAAAACAGTCCCAGGAATGTAAAGTCAAACATAAGAAATATGGTCAATAATATAGTAACTATGTATGATGCCAGGTGGGTACTCTACTTACAGAGGGGATCATTTCATAAGTTATATAAATGTCTGATTTCTATGTGTACACCTGGAACTAATATAATACTGCATGTCAACCGTAACTGGAAAAATCAAAACGGTAGAATGGCTACATCAGTCCTGGTGCGCTAGAACAGCCCGAGTGCTCCATGGTAGTGTGGCTTCAGGAACGGAATGCAGCTGCGTGCAAAACTAGGAAAGAATCTCATGAAGACCATGTGGAGCAAAAGAGACCAGAGGCAGAAGGGGATAAATTATGATCCATGTATATGCAGTTTCATATCGTTCAGAGGTAGAGAGTGGCTTCCTCTGGTGGGGGAAGGGGAAGGGGCTGAAACAAGGACTTCTATGGGGGTTGGTCACGTTTTGTGACTTGGTGTCCACGAATATGGACATTCATCAAGCTTATGAGTTGTGCCCTCTGGGTGTATATTGTACTTGCATAAAACATTTAGGCCATGCTTGCCTAATGCCTGGAACATTCCTCTCATACACAGCTTCATCCCAGGCCCAGAAAATGAAAGGCACTCCCTCTCACTCCTGCATGAAGGACCTTAGCCCCGGGCCAGAGGATGAGGCCTCCGGGAGCACTGTGTTTTGGAGTCAGCGATTAGAGTGATGGAACCTATACCACCGTATGCCTAAGGCCCAAGTGAAAGTTGGGCACATGGTGATGTACCATGAATCTCTGTAAAAGGGAGGAATGAAGGGAGGGAAGAAGGAGGCTGACTTGTTCAGAGGGAGCTGAGTACAGATCCTCCCTCTTGCAAATAGCCTTTGGGTTTTGTGCAGTAGAAGCATAGATGTATGGTCGCCTGACATGATATACCACAGCCAATGAAGGTTACACCCAGATGTCTATCCTGGGGGCACACTTGCAGTGTTTCTGTGTGTCCTGTGTGAGACCTAAAAACTTATTCATGTACTCATTCATAAAGCTTCACTGGAATCGTGACTCTGCGTCACAAAGACACTGCCACTGGCTTGGAGAAGCGCACAAGGTAGGGGAGCTTCATGGCCCGGAGGAGCATGCAGGGGCTGGCAGAGCTCCCCATAGCCACACTCCTGCCTACGTGACCAGCTGCCAGCAAACGGCTGCGACGGAGGCTGTGCTGAGGAAAGGTCACTTTGAAGCAGAGGTAGGTGTGGTCAAGGGACCGGTAGATGAAAGGAGGGCATGGGTTGAGGGAGGTCCAGAGCCCTTCCCAAGAAGGATACTTGAAAGCACACACAGGACTTGATTGGAGAGAAAATAAGGGCAAGAAGCTACCGCTGCTCGTTTTTGCTGAGGTAGAGAACAGATGATTGCAATGGGGAAAACCAGCCTTTCATTTGTCCTTTCTTTTAGCTGCTGCAACAACACCCTACCTACCAGAAGCTTTTCTCTTGTACATGCTTTTTTTCTTTGTTGTGCTTCGCTTGCACCTTCCTCTTAAACGCATGTACACATTCCTGTGTCCTAGGGAGGATCTCATTCCGTAGCCTCAGTTATCAAGGCCGTCACGTTAGTCCCATGTGAGTGTGGAAGCAATGGTGATGAGTGCCCGTCAAGGGACGGGAGAAAATCCAGACCACCTGCAGGTAGCTCCAACTGATGCCCGAAATGCCACCATTCCAAACTTATTCACTGGTGTTAGGAATTGTCCCCTCCCTCCTGTTTTCTATATCAGTGACCCCCAGGAAGAGCCGATGGCTAAAGGTGACAGTGACTGTCAGAACTCTCTGCAGGCAGGACCTGGGCTTGTGAGAACAGTCCCTCAGGGGGGCCTGAACAGGGCAAAGCTGTTTAAGAGTTGGGGTGAGGGGAGCAGAGGCCGAAACCCAGTTTTGCTGAGGAACAACTCTGAACAGCCATCACTTGAGAGCCCAGATTAGCATCCCAGGCTGCCGCGGTGGTTCTCAAAGTGGGGTTCCTGGGACAGAGAATCAGCTGGGAGCTTATTGGAAATGCACATTCTCGGGTTCCAGCCTAGGCCTTTTCAGAGGACTGTGATGGGGGCCCAGTAACCTGTGCTCGAGCAGGTTGTCCAGGTGATTGGATACATGCTGAAGCTCAAGAACCTTTAAGGGAAGGGTCGATTTCTTAACTGGCTCTCCTCTGCCCCACAACTTTCTCTCCTTGGAAAAGAGATCAAAGTGGTGTTGGATTTAAGCGCACACATTTGGGATGTTTTCTGGGAATCTTCAACCCTGGCCCGGTCTAACGAAGGCCTTATCAGTCTATCACAATAAGCATCCAGGCTTTGAAAACCCTAAATTTGATTTATAATCTTGGCTCTGCTGCTCTCCAGCTGTGGGAACCTCAGCAAATTACTTGACTTCGCTGACACTCGCTTTTCCTATTGTTAAAATGAGGCTTACAATAGGGTCTTAAAGAAATCATTCCGTAAGTTTGTCATGGTGGATGAGGGTGGGGCTGAGTGGAAGTCTTCAGGCCCTGAGACAAAAGTTGCTACTAGGGTGTGACCTTGAACATTGAAGAAAGAACAGAGGAATATGAAAATATCTTATAAACAAGACAATAATGAAGCTTCTAAGGCTGGCGCGTTACCTCTGCCCTATCTGCCAGGGAGTATTACCCAGAAGAACAGTGGTGGGCACTAGCTGACCACAGCAGTCTTGGTGGGTCAGCCTGCAGCCTTGTTCATGGAATGAAAGAGCACACCGGGCTGGCAAGTTTCCAGATGGAACTGCCCTGCGTCCCCCACGATTACCTGCACAGAGCATGATTTATGGTCATTCCGTTTTCATTTATAAAACTGACAATATTCCAGCTGATAAATATTGATAGATAGGAAATTCAGCAGCCGCAAGATAAAAGCCACTGGCCCCATGGCGACATCTGGCCGCCTTGCAAAGACGTCATCCACGCCCTTCACCCGGTGGAATGCTGACTACTAGTAGATGTAATAAAGGGTGTTTAAGGTCCATGGGGATATGACACAGGTTTAAATTCAACCAGTAGACTCCACAGCGGGGGCTGATCCTAGGCAGAAACACTTGGAATCAATCTCATGAAGAAATACTCTGTGATCCTCATATAACCACACGTATTTGCAACACGGTCTGGGGACAGTGACCGCGATCATTGTTGGCCGTGAAGCAGACTAGCCTTTTCATTTGTAGGTGGTCTACAAAAGCGGTGGCCCTGGTTTCTTCACAGAAGAACTTCTCCGGTGACGACAGTGATGTGAGGGGACCAGCATTGCCTTCTATTTGTAGATTTCAAAGTTCTTGACCAGAGTCAGTCTTTCCCAATATCCTGTAGAAGGCGATAGTGTTCATTTTTCCAGACAGGAGGCCAGAAGCACAGGTTAGACAATGGCACCACGGGTCACAGAGTGACTAAGAGCTCACCTGTCCCTGAGTGTGTGCCCTGACTGCCCTGTTCACAGGGGCCCACCGGGCTGGGGCAGGGAACACCAGGGAGGACAAGCAGAGTCTGGAAGGAAAAAAGCCCAGAGTTCTCTGAACCTCAGTTCATGCACTTGGTGCTACATCTGATTCACTCATCAAGTATGTTAAAAATTCAAATTTTTGGTCAAACTGGTTTCTCTCTTCAAAAATTTTGATTCAGTAGGTCTGCATTAAGTGTAGAACTGGAAATCCATATGTTACAAATTCCACAGGTGACTATGATGCACAACCAAATTTAGCTCTTAAGCTCAATAAAAAATGTACCCTTCAACCAATGTCATCCCAATAAATTTAATTAAAAAATTTAAAAAGGGACCCTGGAAGGAAACTTGGGATGGAGGGCACTGGGGGCCTCTGCAGAACAAGACACTTGGGGGCTTTCTGTGTTCCCAGTTGCTACCCTGTCCCCGGGTATTCCATGTCCTCTCCACTGGGATTAAAGGTGGTCACGATTGTACCCCACTTGTTTCCCACAGTGTCTCAACCTTTTTGGGCTCTTGGGAAGCTGATTTTTAAAACCCTCACTAAAAAACATTCACGTGCTTGCACAATTCATGCTGTGGCTTCAGGAGTGTCCACAGGAGTCAGATTAACACTGGGGGAGGCAGACAACAATATTCAAGAATTTAACCAAAAATGAACAGAATCTGAAAAAAATTAAAAACACAATGTCAGTCTCTTTTAATCCAACTATAAATAGTTCTCCTCGAGGCCACATAGCCATTTCCAAATTTTGAGGTTCCCAGTATATTAAAGAATTAAGAAATGTTCACATTAGACATGTCTCATTGCCAGTGGCCATCAAGTTCCATCTCCTTCTAGTGTTGCCTTTCTACCCACAGAGCCTGGAAACCCTGTTCTCCCTGCTTCCTGGCAGCTCCATAGGAATCAGGCTACGTTCCACACACGCTTGCACATGACACTGAGGGCAGAAGTGAGGGCAGAAGGGCCTGACCTTGGGTACTTTCTGCGGGTGGATGAGGCTGCTACTGCAGGAAAATTTTCATTGTCCAGTTGCCAGAGTCCCGGATGCAGGGAGTCATTTGCAGAAGTGGCAGCTAAGAACACACCACCATAGCTCCTGTTTTCAAGGACTTAGCTATGGTGGTGTGTTCTAGGACTCAGAAGCTTACAACTCACTAAATGGACTACAGGAGTGGCCTCCAAGAATGACTGGCAGAACTTCGCAGATACTGGGCTTTCCAGGGAAGCTCTTGCCTCTGCCATGGTCAGCAAGGTGGGGAATCCAGAGATGCCATCAGGATTGTTGAGTTCATGGTTGCAACCCAGGGATGAGAAAGCTGGTGCCAGATGCCCATGGAGCTGGTGACTGGCCTTCGATCCCTGTTGTTGAGCTTTTGCAACATTGCCAGCATGTTGTCATGACATGGCATGGAAATGCTGCACGTAAAAATCCTTATCACCTATGGTTGTGCATTTATGTGAGTGTATCTTGGTCAAGGTCAATGGCTGAGTTCCTGGATCAAAGGGTATGTACACTTTGATAGATATTGCTGAACCACTCTCCAAAAATGTTTTATGAATTCACTTTGCCACCAACATTTTACCTCACCTTTACTAACAGAGTAAAGCCTAGGCATACCTTTAAAACATCCACTAACCTGATCAAACAACACTAGCTTGGTAGGAGTACTGATGAATAAACACAGGAACCCAACCTGGTAGGATGGATACACCTGCTGCCCATCAGGCAGACTCCAGTTGGACGAATGTGTACTGTTGAATACCGACTCCAGTGTAAACAGTCTTTTTAATCTTTGGCAATGTAAGAGGAGAAAAATGATAGTTTACTGTTGTGCAGTTACTTCTTTTTGAGTATTAATATCTTTCAAGTTTCTGTTTTAAACCTTGAATTTTAAAGTTACACAAAATACCCCGGTATTAAGTTCAGCAGAAATGTTTTTTTAGAAATTAATATGAATCAAGCCTTATGCTAAGTTTTAGAGATAAAATAGTAGTTTCCACTCTCGAGAAATTTATGGCATAGCAGGAAAAGACAGGCATGTACACACACACACACCCATCACTTCCAATCAGGGAACGCCAGGATTGCCATGGCAAAATGAAATCATTGAGTCCTTTTGAATACAGATGTGAGGAGAAATATAGCAAACATAACTTTGCCAAAGAGAGAACAGCTATCATTTGGACCAATATATAAAAGAATATAATTTAAAAATGAAGAAAATGGTGCCCACACTGTGCTTATATCTTATTTATTTTAATTGATATGTTTTGGTATGCAGGATAATCAGGACAGTAAAATATTGCTATGTGGTTTTTCCCCTTTGCAATATAAATTGTATGCAAGAAAATGTCACACAGAAAGAGACTAAACAGAGGAAGACTCCTTCTTTCTCTTCCTTTTCTCTATTATCTGTGTGCAGGCCTGCTAAAATAGAGATTTAAATAAGATCTAGAGTCTCATACCATAACACTCCACATGTCCAGTATAAAATGAAAGTCACCTATCAAACTAGTATCATTTACGAATACCTTCTTCCATTTTGTTTGTTACCCTTTCATTTTGTTGATGGTTTC
This sequence comes from Mormoops blainvillei, assembly GCA_004026545.1. NCBI lineage: Eukaryota > Metazoa > Chordata > Mammalia > Chiroptera > Mormoopidae > Mormoops > Mormoops blainvillei. The sequence goes on along the minus strand of PVJD01001404.1, from coordinate 64,087 downwards.
TTTGCTGTGCAGAAGCTATTTACTTTGATGTAGTTTCATTCACTTATTTTTGCTGTTATTTTGCAGGGAACCATTGTCATAATGAATATTTAGAACATTTCCATCACCCCCCAAATTTCTCTGTACTTCTTTGCAGTCTATCCCTCCTTCCACCCTGGCCACAGGTCTGGAATTTTATATAATTGGAAATAATTATATAAACAATGTACTCTTTTTGACCTGGCTTTTTTCACTTGGCATAATAATTTTGAGATTCATCCATGTTGCCATGTGTGGCAGTACATCATTCCTTTTTATTACTGAATAGTGTTCCATTGTACAGATAATCCACGTTTGTTTATGCACTCACCTGTTGATGGACATTCGGCTGTTTCCAGTTTTGAGCTGTTGTGAGTGTTTAAATCATGGATGAGTGTTGAATTTTCTCACATGCTTTTTCTGCAGTTATTGAAATGATCATTTTTTTCTACTTTATTAATATGATGAATTATAGTGATTGGTTTTCAAATGTTAAACCAACTTTGAGTTCCTCAAATAAACCTACTTTGTCATGATTATAATAACAGCTTACTCCTACTTCTGGCCAAGATGGAGGTGTAGGTAGATACACTTTGCCTCCTCACACAACCAAAAGAAGGACAACAACAAATTTAAAAACAAAAACAGCAAGAACTGCCAGAAAATTTAACTGTATGGAAGTCTGACAACCAGGGAGTTAAAAAAGAAACACTCATCTGGAATGGCAGGAGGGGCAGAGACAGGCAGCCAGGGCACAGAGGACGCACAGCAAGGCAGTGGAGAGCAGACTGGGTGGTCCCACATTTGCATGCAGATAAACTGGGAGGAACAACTGGGGAGCAAGACAGACTGTGCAACCCAGGGTTCCAGTGGGGGAAAAGAAAGCCTCAAAACCTCTGACAGTAAAAACCTATGGGTGTTGCAGCTGCAGGGGAAGCTCCCAACCTCACAGGAAAGTTCGTTGGAGAGACCCACAGGGTCCCAGAACATACACAAATCCACCCACCCAGGAATCAGCACAAGAAGGACCCAATTTGTTTGTGGGTACCGGGGCATGTGACTGAAAGCTGCACAAGAGCTGAGCAAGCAGCATTGTTCCCTCTCTGACCCCTCCTCCCCACACACAGCACCTCAATGGAGAGAAGTGGGTTGCCCCACCCTGGCAAATACCTAGGCCTCCGCCCCTTACAACATAACAGGAGCATAGACACAAAGAAATAATTGCCCCAATGAAAGGACAGATCAAAACTACAGAAAAAATATAACTAAGCGATGAAGAGATAGCCCACCTATCAGATGCAGAGTTCAAAACACTGGTAATCAGGATGCTCACAGAAATGGTTGAGTACAGTTGCAAAATAGAGGACAAAATGAAGGCTATGCAAAGTGAAATAAAGAAAAATAGACAGGGAGTCAAAAGTGAAGGAAGGGAAATTGGGACTCCAATCAACAAAATGGGGTAGAAGGGAGAAATAAGCATTCAACCAGAACAGAATGAAGAAACAAGAATTAAAAAAAAAGTGAGAAAAGGCTTAGAAACCTCCAGGACAACTTTAAACATTCCAACATCTGAATCATAGGGATACCAGAAGGAGAAGAGGAAGAGCAAGAAATTGAAAACTTATTTCAACAAATAATGAAGGAGAACTTTCCTAATCTGGCAAAGGAAATAGATTTCCAGGAAGTCCTGGAAGCTCAGGGAGTCCCCAAAAAATTGGACCCAAGGAAGCACAAACCAAGGCACGTCATCATTACCTTAGCCAAGATTAAAGCTAAGGAGAGAATCTTAAAAGCAGCAAGAGGAAAGAAGAGAGTTACCTACAAACCATAAGACCATCAACTGATTTTTCAAAAGAAACTTTACAGGCAAGAAGAGGCTGGAAAGAAGCATTCAAAGTCATGAAAGGCAAGGACCTACATCCAAGATTACTCTATCCAGCAAAGCTATTGTTTAGAATGGAAGGGCAGATACAGTGCTTCCCAGATAACGTAAAATTAAAAGAGTTCATCATCGCCAAGCCCTTATTATATGAAATGTTAAAGGGGCTTATCTAAGGAAAAGAAGATCAACCTATGAACAGTAAAATGACAACAAACTCACAACTATCAACAACTGAACCTAAAAATAAAAACAAAAACAAAAACAAAAACAAACTAAGCAAACAACTAGGACAGAAACAGAATCACAGAAATGGAGATCACATGGAGGGTTATCAGTGGTGAGAGGGTGGGGAGGACTTCGAGGGGGAAAGGTACAGGGAATAAGATGCATAACTGGTAGGTACAAAATAGACAGGGGGACGTTAAGAATAGTATAGGAAACGGAGAAACCAAAGAACTTATATATACGACCCATGGACATGAACTAAGGTGGGGGGAGGTGGTACTGGTGGAAGGGGGGTGCAGGGTGGAGGAGAATAGAGGGGGGAAAATGGGACAACTGTAATAGCATAATCAATAGAAATATAGTTAAAAAAAGAAGAGCTTACTGAGGTAGAATTACACGTCATGAAGTTCATCTTTTTTAAGTGTAGAATTCAGTGGCTTTTACTGTATTTAAAAAGTTGTGCAACCATACCACTATCTTATTCTGAAAAATTTTACCTCCTCCTTGCCAAATCCATAGCCATTATCAATCACTCCTCTGTTTGCCTCCCCCTAGCCTCTGACAACTACTCATCTATATTTTATCTCTAAAGATTTGTCTATTCTGGCTATTTTAATAAATTAATCATAAATAGGTGGACTTCTGTGTCTGACTTTAGTTAGCATAATGTTTTCAAAGCTCTCCCATGTTGTAGCATGTATTAGACTTCATTTCTTTTTATGGCCAAACACAATTCAATTGGATGAATAGACTACAGTTTGTCCATTCATTAGTTAATGGATATTTGAGTTGTTTATGCTTTTTGGTTGTTAGGAAAAAATGCTGCTATGGATATTTGAGTACAAATCTTGTGAGAACATATGTTTTCAGTTCTCCTGGGTATACAGGAGAGAATCTGGGAGAGAATTGCTGGGGCTTATGGTAACTCTATGTTTAACATTCTGAAGGTCTTCGTAACTATCATCCAAGTAACTGCACAATTCTGCATTCACACCGTCCTTGCCAATCCTTGTTATAGAATTTTTTGAATGTAGTCTTGCTAGTATGTAGAAAGTGGTATCTCACTGTGGTTTGGTTTGCATTTCCCTAATGACTGGTGATATTTACCATCTTTTCATGTGCTTATTGCTCATTTACATGTCTTAAAAAAAGATTTTATTTATTTTTAGAGAGAAGGGAAGGGAGAGAGAAAAAGAGGGAGAGAAACATTGATGTGAGAGAGAACATTGATGGGTTGGCTCTTGCTTGCACACCCCCAACGGGGGACCCAGCCCACAACACAGTCATGTGCCCTGACCAAAAATTGGGAAGGAACAGGTGACCTTTTGGTGACCTTTCCATTTGTAGGAGGGCACCCAGCCCACTGAGCCACACTTGTCAGGTCTCATTTACATATTTTTTTGAAATCTTTGCCCACTTTTAAATTGGATCGTTTGTCTTTTTTTGTTGCATTGTAAGAGGTCTTTATACATTCTGGATATGAGTTCTCTTTATCAAATATATGGTTTGTGAATATTTTCTTCTTTTCTTTGGATTGTCTTTTCACTTTTTTTGGTGGTATTCTTTGAAGAACAAAAGTTTTTAGTTTTCATGAGGACAATTTATCTACTTTTTCTTTTATCACTTATGTTTTTATGTCATATCTAAGAAAGTATTGTTAAGGTCATAGGGATTTACTCCTAGGTTTTCTTTTAAGAATTTTATAGTTTTAGGCCTTAGATCTCTGCTCCACTTTTAGTTAGTTTTAGTTTTCATTCTTTTGCATGTAGATGTCCAGTTTTTCTATCACCACTTGTTGTAAAAACTATTCTTTGCCCATTAAATTGTCTTGGCACTCTTGTCAAACTGTTAACATTTTTAACCATATATTTTGTTTCTGCTCTGATCTTTATTACTTCCTTTCTTCTAAGTTGCTTTGGGCTTACTTTGTTCTTTTGGTAGCTCCTTATGGTGGAACTTTAGGCTTCTGTCTTAAACCTTTCTACTTTTCAATAATAAGTATTTAAAGCTGTAACTCTTTCTAACCACCATTTCCATCACACAGATATTGACTTTTTTCATTATCATTTAGTTCAAAGTATTTGCTAATTGCCCTTATGAGTTTTCCTCTGACCTGTTGATTATTTAGAAGTGAATTGTTTAATTTCCAAATATTTGGAGTCTTCCTAGGTATATTATTATTATTAAATTTGATTTTAATTCTGTTTTGATCAAAGAATATACTCTGTATTTTAAAAATTCTCTTAAATTTATTGAGCCTTGTTTTATGGTCCAGCATACAGTCTGCCTTAGCCAATGAAGTGCATGCACTGAAAGGCCAGTGTATTCTGCAGTCGTATGCTGTTGGGCATAGTGTTCTAGAAATATCAACGGCGTAACAGTAGTTAGTGCTGTTGTTCAGCTTATCTGTCTCTTTATTGAATTCTTTATAGTGGTTCTATCAATTCCTGAGATATTTATATTCATTTTCATGTTTCACCATGATTCTGGATTATTCCCGTCAACTTTTTCATCCAGGATATTGAAGCTCTTACTAGGCACATGCACACATAGAATTGTTTTGTCTTCATTTTTTAAAAAATGTAACTTTTAATAAATTATACTGTATTTTTACATGCTTTATTTCATCATTCATTTGATTAGTTTATTTTTAATTATATTTGGCACACGGCATTGTATTAGTTTCAAGTGTACAACATAGTTATGCAACACAGTAACTCTAGTAACTATCTGTCACTGTACATATTATTCTGTCTTCTTGATGTATTGACCCCTTTATCCTGATGAAATATGACCTTTCTTTGGTAATTCTGGTTTTTTTGAAATCATTTTTTTCTGATATTAATGTAGCTATTCCAGCCTTCTTATGCTTACTGTTTGCATGGTATATTATTTTCTATTGACTTACTTTTAATTTATCTGTGTCTTTGTATTTAAAATGCATGTCTTATAGGCAATATTAGGCTTGCTGTTACATAGCTTGTGATAATCTCTGCCTTTTAATTGAGATATTTGCTTCATTAATATTTCCAGTAATTATTGATATAGTGGGATTTAGGTCTACTTTTCTAAATTTGTTTTTTTGTTTATTTTTATTTTCCTTTCTCTTCCATTTTATCCTGCCCATTTGGATTATTTTGAACATTTCCTTTGTTTTATTTTACTTTATTTTTTAGTTTTTTAGTCATTTTTCCATGTTTGCCTTAGACATTATGATATGTATCTTTATGTTGATACTTTCATAGTTTAGAGTTTACATATTATACATAGTTTACATATTGTAATATGTAAAAATATACAACTATATAGATTCATTATAAACCTTACATAAACAATGTTTAATTTTTGCTTTTTAAAGGAATAAAAATTAACTTTTTATATTTAACATTTGTGATGATCTTCATTTCTTCTTGAAGATTTAAGTTTCCCTTTGGTATCATTTTTTTATGGAATGAGAAAATTTCTTTAATATTTTTTATAGGAGTGATAAATTTTTGTAGTTTTTTTTAAATTTGGAAAATGCCTTTTTTTCTATTTAAAAATCCTTTAAGAGGTTTAAATCTTTTCTTCTGTCAACTCTAACATGCTATTAATTCTATCCCATGCATGTAACCCCAGGCATTAGATTTTTCCCAGCATTCCAGTTTGGGCCTTTTAAAATATATCATCCATGTGTCCCCTCAATGTGACCGTGCTTTCCTCTGCCTTCATGCACATATGGAGTCCAACCAGACTAAATTTTCTTAATTGTGTTGACGTCCTCACCTACTAACTCAATCAGCTGCGCATGTCTGAGGCTGTGTCTGTTGGATGGTTTTTGTCCCTGGTCTGCATTGTGTTTCTGTGCTTCTTTGCATACCTGGTAATTTGGAACTAATGACAAATATTGTGAATTTCACCTGTTTGAGTGTCAGATGATTTTGTGTTCTGCTAAAAATTCCTGAGTTTTTGTGTGGGATGTAGATAAGTTACTCAGAAACAGTAATTGTCAGATAAATATTAAGTATCAGCTTTACTACTAATCAAGCTGATGGAGGCTTTGGCTTTAGATCTGTGCCCAGATGGGCTTGATAAGTCTTCTCCCTAAGATAGACAGTTCTGCAGTTCAGCCACCCACCCATGGCCCAGAGTATGGCTCCTCCCTGCGCCCTTCATCTGTGGCAGTGGGCAGAGGGCGGATTTCCAAGGCAGAGTGAGATGCCAAGTGGGACAAACCCCACTCTTCCTCCAGACCCACTAGTAAGTGAAATAATGAGGCCAGGCAGAGAGCACCTTGAGTTTTTTTGCATAGAAACAAGAGGGGTGGGGAAGACATGTCCCTCCAACAAGGCAGGCTTTAAAGCTGAGAGAGTAGGAGACTCGCCTACGGAAGAGCACAGAGTGAGGAGGGTGGAGCACTTGACTGAGACCCTGAAGACCACCAGCTTTCAGAGGCTGGGTTGAAAGGAAGTTCTTGTGAAGGACATAGTAGAGAAGGGACAAGCCGGGATGCTACGGAAACAAAGGAAGGCATTTCAAGGCAGACGGAGCCGGGGCCTGTGCTGACAGCTGTTGAGAAGCTGGCAAAGACAGGGCTCCCCACCAGCCCAGAAATATTGCTGTGGTGGGATTTGGGCAAAGAACCCATAGAGCTACACACTGGCATGCTTCTGGCTTCCTCAGTTATGGGAGCGTGGAGAATTATTGACCCTGAATCTGGGAGGGAGATTTATGGATTTATGGGCCCTGACATTTATAGTACCCAGGCTCTGTTTTCTTAATGCTGAATGGAAAACATTTTCTGAAAACAAGTACAGGTAAAGATGGAAGGCTACCATCCTTCCTGTGACTTATTTTAGTTTCTGTAGAAGAAAAAGTAATCATAGCTTTCCTTAGCAATATCCCATGTCCTCTCAAAGCCATCTTATTTGTCCTTTGCATATAGTTGGACAGCAGGTGAAGGCAAATATTTTAACCTCATCCTCAAGGAAAAGGATGAGTTGGAGAGAAGCCAAAGGCCTTTCTCCTGAAATCCTGGGGATGAGGTGGTGCCCACCCTCGGCCCATGGCAGCTGCTCCCGGCATTCCTGTACTGCAGCAGGCATGTCACAGGTGGGACATGCATTGTGGGGTCCTCAAGTGACAAACCCACATTTCAAACTCCTTGAGGGCAGGAATTGTATTTTACAATTGTTTCCATTCTTATAGTCCATAGCACAGCCAAAGGCCTCGATTAATATTTTCTTGCTGGTGGATGATGTAACTTGTCTCTGTGTGCTTATGGGAAGGATATAGAGAAATTTGGATTTTATTCAGTGTATAGAATAAGGAATTTTCAAAGGTGCTGTGCAGGGAAGTGACACAATCAGCTCAGATAGGATCAAAATAGTCCAGGCCAACTCTGTGTTTTAGGAAGGAAAACTAGAAGCAATGAATAAGGTGAACTGAAAGTTTAAATGGACCTAAGAGCATAGAAAAGAATGGACCCCGTCTATTGTAAAATTGCCTGTCTTTGCCTGAAGGATGGTTTCTCATCCACCCACTCATACACTTACCCGACAGAACCTACCACATACCACGCATTATGCTAGGAGCTCTGGAAGCTATAAAGATGAATAACACGCATTTCTACCTTGCAGATGTCTGTGTTCAAGTGAGGACATCTTGGAGGTGTCCTGGATCAAATCACACTTTGGATATTAAATAGCAGTAAATAAAAATTCTATAGCCACACAGTAAGGGTTTTTATATGCTCAGACAACTTATGCTAAGATGTATTAAGGAAAGGGACAGGCCCTAAAATTGCTAAACAATCTTGAAAAGAAGAAAAAATTGGGGGAATCACTCTACCTCCTGTTAAGGTCTACCACATACCTACAGCAATCAAGGCTACCCATATCATATAAAGGAACTCGTACAAAGAAGCAAAAGCAACTCAATAGAAGAAGGATAGCCCTTTCAACAAAAACAACAACAGCAAAAAGTCTCATATCTTACATAAAAATTAACTCAAAATCAAGTATAATCTTAAATGTAAAAGGCAATCTACTAAATTTTTAGGAAAAAAAAAATGTAGAGGAGTTTTGGGACCCAGGGTTAGGCCAAGTTCTTAGACTTGATTACAAAAGTGTGATTCATAAAACGGAAAATTGATCAATTAGACCTTATCAAAATTAAAGGCTTTTGATCTGTGAAGGACCCAATTAAGAGGATGAAAAGACAAACCACAGACTGGGAAAAACATTTGTAAGGCAAATATGTGACAATGGATTAGTACCTGGAACATGCCAAGAACTCAGCATTAAATAAAAGCACACCTCCCAATTAGGAAATGGGTGAACAGAACAGGCATTTTACAGAAGAAAATATACAGACATTTTACAGAAGAAAATAAACACATGAAAAGGCATTCGATATCATTATTCATTAGGGAAATCCAAATTCCAACCATAGTCAGATCCCACTACACACTTGTCAGAATGACTAAAATAAAAAACAATGAAAACACCATATACTGGTTAGGATGAGGAGAAACTGAGTCTCTCTTACATTGCTGGTGGGAATGTAACATAGTACCACACTCTGGAAAATGGTTTGGCAGTTGGTTAAAAAACACTAAACATACAGCCACCACACCAAGCAGCAAGTGCACTCTTGGACATTTATCCCAGAGAAATGAAAAACCTAAGTTCACATGAAAATCCATACCCAAATTTTTGGAGCAGTTTTATCGGTATAACCCTAAACTGGAGATTTTCTGCTGTGCGTCTGCCTTCGGTGGTGGTCCTGAGGTCACTGCAGACATGCAGGACCCGCAGATGGGAAGAAAAGTTGCATGTGAAGTTGGGGAAAGCAAGGACAAACTGGACCTGCAACGATTAACTGGAATTCATGAGGACCGCCTGAAACCCACCAAGGCCAGGAGATGTCCTCGAATGGGAGAATGGGTAAACAAACTAGGGCATGTCCATACCAGGGAATACTACTGAGTAATAAAGACGAACAAACTGCTGATAGATGAAAAAACTTGGATAAGGTTTGAGGGAATTATACTAAAAATACATACTACATGATTCCATTGATACAACATTCTGGAAATAAAATTAGAGCAATGGAAAACAGATTAGTGGTTGCCAGGACTTAAGGACTAGGTGAGGAGGGAAGAGGGAGGTAATAAAAAGGCATCAGGGGTGACCTTTGTGGTGACTGACTTGTCCCGTCTGTTGGCTGCATCAATGTCAACCTCCCGGTTGTGGTATTGTGCTACAGTTTTCTAAAAATGTTACTATTGGGAGAAACTGAGTGAAGATACAATGGATCTCTCTGTGTACATTTTTCCTTATAAATGCAAATCTTGATTCTACTTCCTACATTGGAGTAGCTTTGGGCAAGTGTCTTACATTTTTTGGACCTTGGTTTCCACATTGAAAAATGGGGATATTAATACTGGCTACATCACAGAGTTCTTGAGAGGAATACAAGAATCTGCACATGTAAAGCATATGTACAGAATGGTGCCTGAGACACAAGCAGGTGTTTGACTGATGGGAGCCATTGCCGTATCCATCTTAGTGCTCAGTGTGATGGGTGAGGACTATGTACCTCAGAGGCTAACCGGAGTCATTCAGCTGGGCATCAGAATTGAGTCTGGGTAAGAATTATGAGTAGGAATTGAACATAGCGCATTGCTCAAACAGAAAAGGCCATACAGCCTCGGCCCTGGTCTGGAAGCTTACAGAATGTGTCCTGGAGGTGGAGACTGTCCACTCAGGCACCTGTAGATTGTTTGAGTGGCAGAAGGGAGATGGGCGTATAGCAGGACATAAAGTCAAAAGGAAGAGTGAGAGGTGGGGCCATGCTGTAGGAAACTTTGCTGGCAACTTATTTAAAGAAGTCTGACACAAAAAACAAGTGGTCAGTCTATGGGAACTTGAGTGTCATTCACAAATCTTTTTCTGGAAATCAAATACTATTTTGTAATATGTATAATCCCCATATCTGAGTTGCAAATCCGGATGTAAAATAAGAATACCGAACATAGCTGTAGTGTTTGATGAGACAATCAGAGTTCAAGGGAATCAGGGGCTTATTAAAGGGATCTGGAAAGAAGTCCCTAGAAGGCTGTGCATCTGCCTTCGGTGGTGTTCCTGAGGTCACTGCAGACATGCAGGACCCGCAGATGGGAAGAAAAGTTGCATGTGAAGTTGGGGAAAGCAAGGACAAACTGGACCTGCAACGATCAATTGGAATTCATGAGGACCGCCTGAAACCCACCAAGGCCAGCAGCTGGCACCGATGACCGTGCAGCTGCACACGCACCTGGTCTAGAACCTGAGGTCTTCTAGGAGGAGACCAGGGCAGCTGGAGCAAGCCTGGCCCAGTGCCGCCCCTTACCAGCTAAGGCGTGCCGGCCCACAGTGCCAGCGCGCACAAGCAGCAGTGGCGCCTGGTCCTCCACCAACCTTCGGAACACAATGGCCGTGGCTTCACTTCCATCTCTCAAAGCCTCACATGTTTTTATTGTGTCAAACTCTAACTCAGAACCACACAGGGAAGGAAATCTTGGGAAACAAAACTAGCTTAGCTAAGTTGACAAGTCACCACACCACTCTGAGACATTATAGTTCAATGTCACTGGTCACCACTGAAAGGAAGGATGACACACTATGGCAAAGGAAACACGAGGTCATTCTGTGCATCAGTTACAGACCAGGGACCTCCCTGTGTTTGGTTCAGATTCAACCAGAGCTCTACCACAATAGTCCTTGGAATGCGCTGCCTCTCTTGTACCACGGAGCAGAGGAAGGGCTGCGATAAGCATGGAGAAACTGGCATTCACAGCACTTTGGAAAGCTCTGGTCACACTGAACTTTGACCACTGACTTCTGACCCCTGTGAGGGACTCTCCACAACTGGACTCTTCCAGCCAGCTTTCCAAAGGGAGTGGAGATTCCCTATTTTTAACGTCTTTTGGAGAAACGTGGGTGACACAAAGCTGGGTTACCCCTAGATAGTAATGGGCATTGGTTTCCAAAGTTTCAGATGGGAATGTGAACCTGAAGTCTGTCCCAGTGTGACTTGGAGATATATGTCTAGATTAAATACAGAGTTTTGGAGAAGGTGGCTTCTGTTCCTGTCTGTCGTCTCATCTATAAGGACTATGAAATAGTGGAGGCCTCTGGACATAAAAAAGAAAAAAGCAGAGATTAGTTTGAAGGCACTGGGAAGCCAGAGGCTTTGCTTTCAGCATTTTCACAAAGGCCTTGGTGCACACAAGGTCACCTGAGTCTTCAACGAAAGGTGTAGAGCCAGATGCTTCTTTTTTGACTGACATTAAGTTGTATAACCAGAACATAGTAACCCAATTAAGTTGTTTTTTTTTTAAAGGAAGTTTAAAAAAAGGGGAAATATCTTTTAGCACCTAAAACTTCTTCATGAAACTCTGGTTACTCGGCTTCTTTCTTAAGGTCACCTGTCACATATGCACCTGATTAGTAATACTATTATTAGTAATAACAGTATTTCTTTTTACAGATATCCATTAGGCTGCTTAGCATTCTCCCACACAGAAGCATAGCAAAATCACAGTCAACTGGAGGGCAGGAAGGAAGAAGGAGCAGTCCCTGTTTTAGATCCGCAGCGGCTGGCTCCACGTTTGTGAAGGAGCTAACCTACCCGGCGGCGCACCCGCCCCAGCGCTCTCAGACGCAGCCTGCGGGCCCTCGGCCCGGCTCTCTGGCGCCCTCTGCTGTGCAGTTGCCCCCCTCCGATGGCGCGCCGGACTTCCCCGGGTCAAGTGCAGTCTTACCGGCTGCGGAATGACTGAGACCCACGTTCCCGCACCCACAGCCCTAAGCACTGTTCAGGGGAGCGGCGGAAAGGCTTCGTCCACTTAGTTTCCTGGTAGTTTTTTAAGGCCTCTTCCTTGGGATAAACGCAAAGATCTACCCTCAGAGGGGCAGTCTGTGTTGTTTGTTATCCTTCCCAGGTGGGGGTATTGTAGAGAGAGTCTTAATTATAACACTCTGAATTACGAAAACAAAAGACATTTTTGCAAGAAATGTAAACAGTTGAATATGCTTCTCACATATTCTCACATATTCTTAGAGGGAGTCTTTCTGAGAATCACTGTTCTAGAATCTTCTTGCCTGCCTGTGCCCCACTTCCCCACTTCCATTGTCCCAACAGCTTTTAAGATGGTGCATTCACCTAGGAACTACATGTCCTCCTGCTAGATGTGTGGCAGCATGCAAAGCACTAACCCTCTCTGAGCTCACTCATAACATCAACTCCAGAAAGTCCCTTCCTTTATTCACCTCTTCAACTGAGTGCCTACTCCAGGTGGGTCTTGGACTGGCACTGGGGATACATCAGTGAACAACACAGATGCCTTCCTTACTCTTCGAAACTTACCACCCACTGAGGGAGCCCGGCCATATACCAATAAACGCACCAATGATTGCAGTTTGTTGATGTAAGGATCATGACACGAGGAAGAACTGAGGTTGTGAGCTCACATAGGGGGCATTGAAGCTGAGCCTGAAAGCAAGATAAGAATAAGGCAGGTGGAAAACATCAGCCAAAGACTCTGAGATGGGAAGTTGTCGTAAAGTCCAGCAGAGGCTGTGCGGCTAAGTCATCATGAGGGACGAGGCTGAGAATTAGGCAGGGTGCAGACAGCGAAGGCTTGAAGACAAAGCTAAGCATTTGGATCCAATCCTAGAGTGCGGTGGAGAGCCATTGAGCTTATTTGTAATTGTCGCCATGATCCGATGTGGGTTTTGAAGCGGCCCCTCCGGCTGCTGTGAGGATATTAGAGGGAAGGGAGGCAGAAGGGAGGAGAAGTCTCCTTTGATGATGGATGGCCGCTCCATACCAGGTGGTAACTGCGGAACGGCGAGGGGCCACATACAGAGCATGTTTTGAAGGCAGGGCAGAAGGACACGCAGACGGGAAGAGGGAGGCGTCAGGGATGACATCCAGGTCTCTGGCTGTGAGGGGAAGGACTCAGGGAGGAGCAATTCCGGGGCGCAGCCTGCCAGAGCCTGCTCGAGTCAGGAGCTGCATGGTAAGTGGACTGTTGCTAAATTCATTCAGGGATGCAGCTCTTTAGGGAAGCATGTGTGATGCCAAACTTGAGTATGAATAGCCCTTGGTGACAGCCTTAGTGAGAAATTTTGTCTTGATGTTTAGGATACATAGGAAATTGAAAAGTACATTCTAGAGTGACAAGCTCAACATTTAATTTAATTTTTAATTGTAAAGATAGGGAAAACAGATATTTAACTCTGGCAAAAGGCCTAAAGTGAAAATAGGACCTAGGAATGACAGGTGTAGGGACCGGGAGAAGGAAGGGGCCAGGTCAAGCCAGAACTTGGATTAGATTCTTGGCAGTCTTTCAAAATTGGAATCGGCTGACACTCTGTCACACTTTGGCATCAGAGAAATGATTCTGTTATTGTTTACTTCGGTGCTACTACGGCCCTGAGGTAAGAATAAATACCAGATGCAAACAAACTATGACATTTAATCTCTGAGTAGTAGATAAGATGCTCATAATATAAGATGATCATAAATAATATAATTGGCATGCTCATAATAATACTAATGGTGATGCCACCATTCTAGCGTCCAGTCAACTGCGGACTGCCTCCGAATAAGTAGGGGCTGAGGTGTGGTTGCGAGTCAGGCAGAACATTAGGCTGCTATGTCCTTTGCTAGTTCTTGGGTCCTCTTTGGGCAGGTGGGGGAAGGGGAAGAGGAAAGACAGAGCTAGGAGCTCAACCTTGCTGAAGTTTCAGATTCCCACCTCTGTCTCAGAGCTGCTGCTTGCTGCCAGTGGGAGGTTCTCCCTCAGGCCTGTGGTCCCTTCAGCTTCGGCTCTGCTCCTGGAATCTTCTTAGCTATTGTGGCCACGCACTGGCAGGGGGCGCTGCGACTTCACAGTTTCGAAAAAAGCCTCCTTTCCCAGCCAATGCGGCTA
>PVJD01001404.1:0-42500 GCA_004026545.1 Mormoops blainvillei | reverse complement strand
GTGCTTCGGTCAGTTTGTACTGGGCTTCTGTCACTTGTACCCAAAAGAGTCTTGACCAGCACAAGCAGAGCAGCCAGACTCAGGTTCCATGACGGACCTTTCTGCAAGAGCAAGCACCGACCACAGCAACCTCGGAGGCCAGCGTGCCTCTGCCACACCTTCCACACCTCCCTTCTTTTCTTAAGTTACTTAGCTCCTTGGGTTACAACTCCTTGACGGAGGCAATTAGATTTTCTCTGTGTTATTTAGATTCTCCATGGCCGTTCAGACAGGACTGTCTGCACAGGGGAGGCCTCAGTGGCTACTGGGGTAATAGCTGCATCAGGAGGCCAGGGCGCAGGGCTACTCTACCTTTTTGTAAACTGAGAACTACACTCTTTAGCACTTATCACAGGTTCTGGTATATGTTATATGCTCAATAAATATTTGTTGGATGAATGAGCAACAGGAAGTAGGCAGATCCCTTCCAGATTTTGTGAGAAAAGCAACCCTGGAAATTTAAATATCAGCATTCCCATACACATCTCCTCTTCTTTCCTTTCTGTCTCCCTGTCCCTCATGAAGTTTGCTGTGGTTCTCTTTGTACAGTTTTCCCCAAGTTACAAAGTGTGTTGGGGGGTGTTGTAGTCAAGGTATGACTTCCGTTGCCCTTACACTCATCATACCGGATCTGCCGGCACAGCCTCCCCAGACTTGGAGTCCCCCGGAGATTCGCATTTGACTCTCCAGCACCCCAGAGAGTGCATGCCCTATTAAAAGCTCTGAACAAATGTTTTATGAATGAATGAGTGAATGAATGATGTGAACTCTATGAGTCCGGGTTCCTGCTGTTCAACCCCAATGCCAGAATTCTGTGCTGGGCCCGACTTCTGGAGAGACGACCCTTCTGCTGTCACCGATCGCTGGTCCTCCCCACTTTCTGCTCACTGTCTGCCCATCCTCTAAGTGTCACCACTTGTCCTCCTGAAGTGTTTTCTGCCCCTCACTTATGGCTAATCCAGCGGAGCCCTCGGCCCCCTGGTCTCCTGCTCTGGCACAGTTTGGATGCCCTGCTTCTGTGGCCGTGGACACCGTATGGTGGCGGGGGCCGCCTCTGGCCCTGCCGGTTGGGATCTTTGCTCTGGCTCCACAGGTTGCCTGGCAGTTGGGGACTGTGGACAAAGTTTTCTGGGGGAAAAAAAAGCAACATGGCATAGGAATTGCCAGTGAGGAAGTGAGATGTCAGCCATATTCTTCCACGAACTGGGTGGGAGACCCTGGCCAAACCCTTTTACCCTTCTGGGTTTCGGCCTCCCCAGCTGGAAAATGGCCAGAGCCCGGGAGCCTGGACGTGGGACCGGGTGAGGTATTTTCCAAACTACAGAGTTCTCTGCCCCTTTACCTCTTCCCCTGAAGAACAGGTGAGTTTGGTGTGCATGGGGGGCAGGAAGGAGATGAGGTGGGTGGAAGGAGATGGGTCATGCGGGATGCCCCTGGGCAGGCCCAGACCCCTCCCACCATGCTACCAATAAGTTCTCAGAGCTGTTCTTGGGGGATGGCCCAGTGCACACCAGGTGCTGATGGTTTTCTCCAAATAGCTCTCAAAGTCCACCCACTTCCCATCCCCACCACACAGATCACCACATTCCTCAGGGAGGTGACTGCAACTGCTTTCTGATTCACTTACTGTCACACATATTAATGCACTCAGCCCCAATGTCATTGTCCCAATGTTGTGGGTACATGTGCGCAAGGCAGAACTCCTACCTTCATGCAACTATAGTTGAGTGGAAGAGAAGGGCACAGAAAACATCTAACTTTGTGAAAAGGACAAGAAAGTAGGGCTGTTAGCAGTGGCCTCTGCAAGGAAGTGACATTTCAGCTGAGATCCACAGGATTCACAGGAAGTGGTCAGGAGAAGAGCTGGGAGAGTTTTACAGACAGAAGGGACACCGTGTGCAGGGCCCCGAGATGGGAGAGAGCACTGCAGGTCTGAGATGGAGGGGGAAGACTGGTGTGAGCAGGGTGAGTGAGTGCGGGGAGCACGGAAGTGATGGAGATGGGTCCCAGTCAAGGGGATGGAGAAGGCAGACCTTGGAGGCCACAGGAAGGAGTTTAGAGTTGAGCAACTATAAAATTCTGGGACGGGTTTTGAGAGAGGCATCGTCTGAACATGTGTATTCTCAATCACACTGCTTCTGAGTGGGGGATGAAAACTGGGAGAATGATGAGGACACTGAATGATACAAGACAGGCCTTGGGCAGAGAAGAGAGACAAAGAGGACTGAATTCAGTATATTTTTAGGAGGAGGAAATGCACGTTGGTGATGGATTAGACTAAGGTGGAACGGTGACTGGCCCTTCCCATCTTGAGCAGCTAGAGAATGGGTGGTAGCACTGCTTCTAGAGATGGGAAGCCAGGCTGTGGGTCTTGGGGCCTTAGAGGACAGGTGAGGCCCCTCTGAGTTATCTGTTCTCTCTCTATCCTCCCCGCTTCCGATTCTCCTGTCCAGCACAGTGGCTCCCTCAGTTCCTTCCCACATGCCAAGCACAGTTGTACCCAAGGGCCTCTGCACTGCTTCTCCCTCTGCCCAGAACTCCACTTCCCGTAGACACGTGTCCACTCTCTCACTTCTCCCAGGGCTCAGCTCAGATCCCACCTTCTCAGTGAAGCTTGCCCTGAGCACCTTGTTCTGAATTGCATCTCCACCCCCAACAACTTCGTCTCTCCCTTGACAGTCTCTGATTTTTCCCTGTAGCGTCCATCACCATCCACAATGAATCAGTAACAAATAACTCATTTTCATGTTTGTCTCCACCCACTAGAACAGGAACTCCCAGAGGACAGGAGTTCAGTCGACCTTGTCCGCTGTTGTAGCCTCAGAGCCCAGAGCAGCACCTGCCGAGTGATTGGCTCTGGGGATTATCAAATGAATGACTCATTTTGGAGCCTAGTGGTGTTTAAAGCCATGGGACTGGAGAGAATGTAAAGGAAGGAGGGAAGTCCAGGGCCAGGAAAGGGGGTAAGTCAGTAGAGGAGTGTCAGCTGAAGACCTGGGGAGGAACAGCCCACCAGTGAGGGTACACCAGGAGCATGCATCCTCAGGTAGGCTCAGCTAGAGCACTCTTTCCGTGTTCTCTCTGTTCCCATCATTTGTCATCCTGATTTCCGTTATGGCTTCTTTCTCACTGGCCTCAGGTAATGCCCACTCCTTAACACAGCTCAATCTTATCTCTCTAACCGCACCCCCCTCAACCCCTGAGAGTCACAAGGGCATTCTTTGGCCTTCCCTCATGCTAAAGTACTTGTCATTTACTGAAAGTGCCAGCCTCTTCTCTTGGCCTTCTGGACATTCTCACAGGCCATCCCCGCCCTGTTCATCCAAGACCCTTCCCCTGGCTGACTCCTAACCCCTGCCATGGCCGGCCCCTGAGCTTAAAGACTGTGTGTGTGTGTGTGTGTGTGTGTGTGTGTATGGACAGGGGGGCAAACAAGGATTGTGCCTGTCAATACATACACACACACATGCACACTCCTTGTTTGTCCCCCATCAAAGCGCTTTGGAAAATAACTTTTAACTGTTAACAGTGAGCCAGACATCAGCATTTTACCATATTAACAATCCCTATAACCTTCTGAGTGAGGCGACACTGCTCTCCTTGTGTCAGAGATAAAGAAACTGGAGGCAAAGAGAAATGAAACCAGTGGTTGAAGTCACCCAGCTAGCAAGTTGTGGGTGGGGATGCAGCCGAGGTGGTTGGATGCTGAGTTCACTTTCTCACCCCCTGGCATGACCTCTTGCATTGTCTGCTTGTTTCCTCCAACCAAGTGATTCTTCAATGGAGGTAACATTTTTGATTGTCACAACTGCGGAATGGGAGTGTGACTGGTATCTAGTGGGCAGAGGCCAAGGATGCTGCTAAACTTCCTACTATGCACAGGACAGTCCCCATAACAAAGAATCAGCCCAGAAGGTCAGCCGTGCTGAGACTGAGAAACCCTCCTCCACATAGACTGCAAAGGCCAGGAGCTTTCCTTTCTGCCTGATGGGCGCCCCCTCTTTCTCCGTAGACTCCGAACACTGACGGTTCCAGCTCACCATTGTTGGTTATCTCTTCTCTAGCACATTCCGTCCAGGGCTTCCAGACTGATCTTTCTCATGACCCTCAAACTGGTATTTCACACACTCTACAACCAATCAGTTGATCAGCTCAACCTCCAATATACCGCTGGGTCCACTGATTCTCACCACCCATACAGCCAGCACTGACCAAGCCTCTACCAGCTCACTCCTGAGTCACCAAAGCAGGCTTTCAATTTAGTCCCCTAACCACTGTCCTGCTAAATCTATCCTTTACCTTATAGCCAGAACCATCTGTCCAAAGCACAACCCCAGTGTGCCACTCCCCTGCTTAAACCCTCCAGTAGCTTCTCATCCCACAGACATTAACTCCAGCCCCTTTCTGTGTGGCCTGTACCAATGTCCAGGATTGCACCTGGTCCACCTCCCTGTGGGCACTAGTCTCCTTTCTGCCCCTTTAAGGTTCATATGTTCTCCGTGCTTGCTCCTCCCCGATGGTCATGCCCTTCTCATCATTGGGGTCTTAGCTCAAATATTTCTCCTCAGATTCCTGAGTTAAATCTGTAGCCCAGCACCCCCTGCATTGCCCTGTCTCACTTTTCCTCTGCGGGTCATCTTCCGTGTGGGCCCATTCACATGGTTAGTGGCTGCCTGCTCTCTCTGGGCATAAGTTGCTTGAGGCCAGGTCTCTGCCTCTCCTGTTTTCTGCTGAATACGCAGTGCCCAGCACACAAGTGTTGATAAATCTTTATAAGGATGCAGTCGAACTGGAAATTATGGCAAGAGGGAGTTGGTTCTTGTGAACAACCAAGGTTCCTTCTCTTTCCAGCTTCCTCTCATCCCAGATTTCCCCCCCTCCTTTTGCTCTTACGTCCTTTCATTTCTGCTGGCAAAATTATGAGTGCATGTGCCAACTGCCCATCAACGTCTGCACCTGGATGTCTCATAGCTATCTTCAACATGACATGACCAAATGGAACCCCTGAATGATCCCCCATCACCTAGTCCTCCCACAGTCTTCTCCATCTCAGTAAACGACAGGACCATTAATCGAGCTGCTCTGTCCAAAAATCTACTAGTAACCCGCATCCAATTCTGGTCCTGTCCTCACATCCTCTCCATTAACAAGTATTGGCTTTTCCCTTAGAGCTTATCCTGATCACTGCACTTCACAACCATTACAGCTACCATCTTGGTCAAAGCCACCATGCACTCTGCCCATGACTACTGTCATGGCCCGCTAACTGACCTTCCTGCTTCAAATCTGGTTGCCCTACACTGTGTTCTCCTCAGGGCAGCCTTTTAAAAATATAAATCAGAGGATTTCTCTCCCCAATGAATAGTTACTGCTCTAATGGTTTTACTTCTAGAATAAAAATGAAATAACCTTCCCCTTTCCTTAAGGCTCCCTGTAATATGACCTCTACCTATACCCTGCCCACCCCCCACCCCAGCTGAAGCCCCTCTTTGCTCCTTGCCTCCAACCAGATTGGTCTTCTTCTTCTACCTTGCATCTCTAGAACCTTCCACTGCCCTGGGGCCTTCATACATGCTGGGACCTCTGTGTGGAATGCCCTTCTTCCAGCTCTTGCTACTTCTATCTCCTCATTATTCAAGTTTCCACTTCGACATTCCTTCTCAGAGAGGCTTCTCTAATCACTCTACCAAAAATGGCACTTCCATAACTCTCAGACTCTTTAAAACATACCAATGTCCTTTGGTACTCTATAAGAACCTTGTTTATATATCTGCTTTAGGTTGCCCCCTCCCCCCACCTATTTGGTACATTGAAGGAATGCAACAAATTGTGTTTGATCAATGAATGTGAGCTAAGAAGGTCTTAGGATTGAGGTACATTTCCTGATGAGATGTTGGTCTTTTAATGAGGATGCTTGAAGAACTTATTCATGGGAGAGACTGAAGCTATTAAAGTTCTTCTGCAGACCCAAGCCTTTACTGTTTACAAAGTACTCGCACATGGTTTCCAATGTGATGATGACTCAGTCCTTTAAAAACTCATTGTGCTTTAATAATTCATTGTGCTCTTACTATGTGCCAGTCACTTGCCGATGGGATGGCCTGTGAAATGGGTCCTCACAGCTCATCATGCACAGGGTCATTGCTTGGATTCTTCAGAGGGGCTGCTGAGGCCTGTTGTGAGGATGGAATGCAGCACCAGTATTCGGGTAGGTGTGACTTGAGGCAAGTTGTTTCATTTCTCTGAACTGAAGCTCATGTAGAAACTAGAAATAAGGATAATAATAATAATAATAATAATAAACTTGAAGGACTAAGGCTCTCCTTCAACCCCTTTCTCCTCCTTCTGTGTCCACCAACTCTCTTGAATTCTCTTGATCGTTGAGGAGGGACTCAGGTGCTTGACCTCTCTAACAAAAAAGTGTTCCTGGGGAGGTTCAGTCATAGGAAATGGCCTTCCTACGGGCAGGTGTTCATTCATGGTAACTTGTCAATGCCAGCTGCTCAGGTAAGGTGTTATTCTGCAGAAATGTTCTCATTTATCAGGGATCAGGGCTTTAACTTGAAAGAGTAGGTCTTTCATGGAGGACCCTAGATCTAAAACGGGCAAAGGAGAGAAAACTTTCTTGGCAGGGTGAAGGGGCCCTTAGTTGCGACCCTCAGATCACAATAGAAGGGAGTTGATTCTCAATCCAGGTCTGTACCTGCAAGAACTATCTAGACAAGAGGGAGGTGATTGTGTGGCGCCTGCTGAAGTACAGTGGTCTCCCTTGCTTGTTCTTCCACTCTAACATCAATTTTCCATACTGTAGCCATGGTGAGTCCTTCAAGACAAAAATCTGATTGAGTCAGCCCTCTGCTTAAAACTCTTATGGGCTTCATTGCTCTTAAAAAAAAAAAAAGCCCCAAATCTTTAATCCAGCCAACCAGGTTTAGCACTAGGCTCCTGACTACCCAATCTTAGCTCTCCAGGAACTGGCCCTGCTCTTTTCACTCCCATCCCTGGGCCTTCTCTCAGTGCCTGGAGAGGGCTTTGTATCTTCCTACCACAGTCCCTTTGCACAGGCTGCTCTTTCCATCACTTCTTGCCTCACCTTGATCTTTGCCCCCTTAACTCCTCCTCATCCCTCCTGGTCCTAGACTGGTTTTTTCATCTGCTTTCTCACCTGATTGTGGCTTTTCCTCCAGTTTGTGGTGATTTGCTTCAAGTCTTTCTCCCCCTCGTGGATGTCAGCTACATCAGGGTAGTTTTGTTCACCAATACCTGATACATAGACAAGTTGGTGCTCAATGAATATTTGCTGAATGAGCAAATACACTCATGTGCAGGGAGGGGAGGGTCAGAATCATCTGGAAAGTTCAGGAAAGGTATCAGGGCTCAGTGGCTGCCCTGACTGTCCACCTCGTTTCTGCCTGACCATACCTTCTCCCCTCCCCCTCCCCTACCCCCTGGAGAAGGCATAGCCTAGCATAGCCAGAACCCCTGGGAGGTAGCTCTTGGCAACTTTTTGTACTGAGGCAGCCCTGTCAGAATGCCCACCTCTGACAGAGGTGCTCATTCCATGCACAGGACTTTTCTCTGCATGAAGAGAATATCTGAACCCATGTGGATGTACTAGTCTGCTAGGGACCACCCTAACAAAATTACACAACTAGGGGTTCAACAACAGAGATCACAGTTCTCACAGTGCTAGAGGCTGGAAGCCTGAGATCAGTGTGGTTTGGTTCCTCCTGGGGCCTCTTTCCTTGCCTTGCATATGGCCACCTTCTTGCTGGGCCCTTACATGGCCTTTTTCTCTGGGGATGTGCATATCTGCCTCCAAACTCTCTCTTCTTATAAGAACACCGATCAGATTGGATCAGGGCCCACCCTAATGGTCTCATTTTAAATTACTCATCTCTTTTAAGGGCTTCTTCTCCAAGTACAGAAACATTCTGAGGCTGGGGGGTAGGTCTTCAACATATATACTTCGGGGGTCACAATTTAGCCCATAGCAATGGGTCATGGAAGCACCTCATGATCCGTTCCCAAACTATAACAGGAGACGTGCAAAATAGAGGGCAGACCCAACATGGACTTTATTTTTGAGTAAGACTATGTACAATATTTTCAGCTCCTGACTAAACTTCTAACAAAAAATGAATATAGCAATATGGCCAGAAAGCATGTTATCTATTTCACTCCTTATCCCTGCTCTCTTCTCAGTTCCGATCACTTTTCCACAGTTGGTAATTCACCAGAAAGCCAACCTCCATCCTTCCACCACCCCTGATTCCCTTTGGTAAGAACTGGGCAATGAGGTAGACCAGAGCTGCTTTTTGGTCACTCATTCAACTCGCCCTGAGCCTGCTCTGAGGCCAACAGACAAGCCACTGTTGGGGGTGGATCTCCTTTTCTGGGAAAGAAAGCTTCAGAGCTGGCTTCCCTGGCAGCAGGCACTTCTTGGAGAAGTGGATTTTGAGGTGGGGTTTGGTAAAGACCTCAGCATTAGTTTGGAAGACAGAGGGTGGGCAGTGAAGCTGTGGGGAGATGCTGGAGGAGGAAGCCCCCTGTGGTAAGCGTGGATGGAATGGGGCCAGCCAGCAGGATGAGTAAGGAAGAGGGAACATGGGTAAAGAAAAACAGTTCTAGGCTTCAGCACTTTTTATTAAATTCATTCTCTTCCATACAAGAAGAACACGAATCTATGTACCTTGTGATTCTTACCAAGTGCCAGGTGCTGGGGACACAGAGAGGAAGATGGCCCAGTCTCCTGCCTCGATGAGCACCACTTAGCTGGGGAGACACAGAGTGAATACACAGAGTGTGATTCACTGTGGTCAGAGCCCAGCCAAGCATGGACCACGTGCTTGATTCATTTAGTGAATGAATGAGGTAGTATTGTGTAGAGGGTGAAACAGAAGGGTGAACCCCCTGAGATGAAGAGGGCTGATCCCACCTGTGTAGGTGTAGGCGAGAAAGACCTTCCAGTGGAGGCTGAGAAGTAGTTTGCTAGGTTGCACATGGGAGAGACAGACATCTCAAAGTGTAAGAGAGTACTAGCCAATACTGGGAGCAGCCAGTAGTAAGGGGGCCACGTGCACATCCAGTTTACAGCACAGGGTCTATACGCAGGTCCGCACATACTGGCAGCTTTCTGATTGTGGTCTTACTTCAGCCTCCTATTGGTGCTTCAGGCTCCGTGCATTTCCAACATAATTGGGCATGCCGGGCCCTCTGCCATTTGTGGTGTGCACAACCCTGTCAGGCACCCAAAGACTCTGTGGCTGCGAACTTGCTGTTAAGCTGTATTATTGAGTTCACAAACGCAACTTGAAGAAATCTGACCAAACAAGGGATTTGCCAAAGAGTTTCAAACAGAGCCGACTGACTACATTTCCCATGACAATCAGCTTGTTTACCATTCCAAGGTACACTCTAACCACTGTTGACATGCTCATTTGCATGCCAATACCCAGAATGCTTTTCCAGCCCTACTGAGCTGGGGTTCTGTGGGGAACTGAAAGGTTTATTTACACATACAATACATGACAACTTCATTTTCTGAAGCATCTTTTTTACAAACCGTATCCCCAAAATGCCTTAAGTTGATGAAAGAATTTCAAAATCCTTTTAGAGTTTAAAGCCTTCTTTCTGGGTGGAAGGGGAGTAGAGCTGACTTGTACATGCTAAAATTAACATTGAAGTTAAAAGATGCTTGAGGGTGCCCTGGCTGATGTGGCTCAGTGGACCGAGCACAGCCTGTGAACTGAAAAGTCACTGGTTCAATTCCCAGTCAGGGTACATGCCTGGGTTGCAGGTCAGGTCCCTGATTGTGAGCCTGCGAGAGGCAACCAACTGATGCTTTTCTCTCACGTCGATGTTTCTCTTTCTCTTCCTTCCCCCTCTCTCTGAAAATAAATAAATAAAATCTTA
The DNA here is from genome assembly GCA_004026545.1 of Mormoops blainvillei. Lineage (NCBI taxonomy): Eukaryota > Metazoa > Chordata > Mammalia > Chiroptera > Mormoopidae > Mormoops > Mormoops blainvillei. The sequence goes on along the minus strand of PVJD01001404.1, from coordinate 32,546 downwards.
AAAAAAAATAGATGCTTGAGGGAAATGGGATTTTGCTTACTCCTCATTGTGTCTTGGTATACTAAGTGAAGACTATGAAGAAAATTTGCGTGACCACAGATAGGTTAGTGGTTGCTTCTGTGCACATTGGGGCTTTTAAGTGGGTGACCTGCTTACTTCTGGAGTGCCTTTGCATTGTAGTCCATGAGATAACAATATAGGAACATCAGGTATAATGGCACAGCAGTAGAAGCACACACAGCTATGTGCAATTTTCCACTTTTAATAGTGTAACAGAAAACACTGATGTGAATTGGCAAGTCTGTGACCTTTCAGGATGAGGTCAGCTGGACTTTGAGAGTTGTTCTGTAGTGAAAGGGAAGACTTACCTGTCTTTTTGTCCCCAGAGGAAGGAAATGTAAAAGTCATTTAGGAAAGCCAACTTTGAAGGTATGATGTAGAAAATAGCCAGATTTTGTGTCAAGTGCAACTTTTCAAATGGTTTGATATTTTGGGGTTTTTTTTTTCAATCACTTGTGCAGACACTAGACTTGTAGATCAGGGTGGTTAGGAGAGGAAGGCCATGATGTGAGACCTCCTGGTTATTTAAAGTGATTATAGAGAGCCAGGCTGTTACCTTGATGGACAAAAATTTAACAGACTCCAAAGCCAGTGCTCATAGGGAGAAGAAGGAATTAAAAAAAAAAGATTTTATTTGTTTAGTTTCAGAAAGAGGGGAAGGGAAGGAGAAACAGAGGGAGAGAAACATCAATGTGTGGTTCCATCTCACAAGCTCCCTACTGGAGACCTGACCTGCAACCCAGGCATGTGCCCTGACTGGGAATTGAACCTGCGACTCTTTGGCTCTCAGGTCGGCCCTCAATCCACTGAACCACACCAGCCAGGGAAAGAAGAAGGCATTCTGAAGAGGTTAAGGAGGTGGGTGTTGGAGTCAGATTCCTGGCTCTGAATGTCAGCATCTCTGAAGCTAGTTGTATGATCCCAGAAAATAATTTCGTCTCTCTGTGCCTCGTCTTCATCTGTGGAGTGGGGATTCCAATAATTGAAACTCCAGGAGGTTGTTATGAGGATTAAGAGGGCCAATACATATCTGGCAGTTAGTAAGCATGTAGTAAATACTGAATTATCCAGTAAGTGCTGGATGCTATCATTTTTAATACACTACATTAGCTCTTCTCAAACATTTTGGTGTTGAGATCCCTTTACATTCTTTTTTTAAATTTTAATTTATTTTTTTATTTTAGAGAGAAGGGAAGGGAGGGAGAAAGAGAGGAAGAGAAACATCAATGTGAGAGAGAAACATTGACTGGCTGCCTTCCATAAGCGCCCCAGCTGGGGACCAAACCTGCAACCTAGGATGTGCCCTGGCAGGGAATCAAACTGCAACCTTTCAGTTTTCAGGGCAATACCCAACCGAGTCACACTGGTCAGGGCTATGTTCTTAAAAGGTATGAAGGACTCCAAAGAACTTTTGTGTATGTGGGTTATGTCTATTAATATTTATTATATTAGAAATTAAAACAAAAAAATTTTAAATATTTATTTCTTAATTTATCTTAAACCACAATAATAAACATATTCCTAAAGTTTATAATAAAACAATTCCTAAAATGCTTTATGTGGTATAACATTTATGCAAAAATAACTATAATTTCATAAACACAAATAGAGTTAGAAGAGTGACATTATTTTATATTTTTGCAAATCTCTTCAATGTTTGGTTTCATAAAAGGCAGATGAAGTCTATCTTTTTCTGCATTCAATCTTTTGTGACATGTTGGTTTGCTTGAACTCTACAGATATGTAGTTAAATAAGGGAGGGGTATTTTAATTGCCTTTTCATATAATTGCAGATAGTTCTCTAGACACTAAACCAAAACTTGAAAGGTGATCGCTTCTTGAATGGTAGTTATAATACGGAATCTGAAATCATCTCAATAATTTTTTTACTTTGTTACGTTCCCATCTGACAGTCCACTTTCCACTTTGAAAGGATCTTTTCCCCACGTCAGTCGTGGGGGAAATATTGGTTCATGGGATTAATAAAAGTCATGCACACACTGACACATTTTGTTTTAGAATATTTTGAAAATTTGTTAATGTCATCATCTCACCAGAAAAATCCAGGTATTGAGATGATGGCAAGTTCACAGTGATGGACACATATATTCCAACATTTTAATTTTTGCTTGAAACATCAGATTTTATCATTGGCAACAAAGATGTCACTTGTTTCTCTTCGAGTAACTGGCTCACTTTGTTTTTTTTTTAAAAAAATGCCTGTCAGATATCCAAGTCTGAATGATTAGGTTGTCCATCAGTCCTTCTTTCAAGTAAAATGGTTTTCCATGAATGATGCAGCTAATTGAGCTAATCCCTCAACCAATCACTGAGTGTTTCTTCTGGAGATGACTACTATTTGGCATGCTTTTAAAGGTAAGTTTTAATAAAATTATAATTTTAACCCTGTACCAAGATCATTCTTAGATGCTATTAGACTTTTTTTAAACCTTGGTCATATGGGGGTCAAGAATACAGTGACCACTACTATAGTTTGTCTTGAGCACCAGCAGTTTTGCCCACTACTGCTTCTGCACCCCCAGTGCAAATGTCATATTACACAGTACAAAAGGCAGATCATGTCTTACTATTATTATGAAAATAACTTTGACCTCTTGGAGCCCTGGTAGGTCTCAGGGAATCCCAGGGACCCAGGGTGCACACTTGTGAACCACTACACTGTAATGGAGACAGTAAGTAGTTGGTGCCCAGAGCATATATCTACGAGGTCTGTGCAGAAAGTATCCAGCCATGTGCTATGAAAAATAGAGACATTTACTGAAGAAGACACAAGGTATAAGAAACATCGTACATAGGGAAATGATGCCTCAGTCCCCTTCAAAGTAGGTACTTTGGGACCTCACGCAGTTTTCCCAATCGCCATCAGCTGCCCCATCATATTTTTCTGAATCTCATCAACAGTCTGAAATCTCTTTCCTTTCAAAGATGATTTTAGTTTTGGGAAAAGCCAGAAGTCACAGGGCACCAAATATGGGCTGTAGGGGCACTGAGTCGCCTGGGTAATTTGCCGTTTCACCAAAAATCCTCTTGAGACGTGATATACAAGCAGGCTCATTGCCACCGTGAAGCTGCCAATTACCAGTTGCCCATAGCTGCGGCATTCTGAATCATTCAAATAACTTCCATGGAGGAATGTTCAAGCTTAAAGCAAAATTGGATGCAGATTCATTGCTCTACTTGCTCAGTCATTTTGAATGTGACGGCCACACAGTGCACATGCTCACTCAATGGTGTCTACAACCCCTACTGACTAGTACAGTGAAGTCATCATTGTTCACTCATGTGTATTCTAGTCCACTCTCCTTGGCTGCCAGGTTACATCGCTGTCTGCAAACTATTCTTGTTGTATTAACAATGGTTGGACTTTTTCTGGGCAGGCCTCATATAGTTTTGTTTACTCAATAATACTTAGTTCCTTCCAGACACCCAGCACCCACTGCCTGTGTTGTACTGGGGACTTGAATCACAATATCCATCCAAGTGCTGCCCCTGCCCACAGCCACAGGATTGCCGTACAACTCAGGCAGAGATGATGCGTGCTTAGATTCAGACTTCTGGGGAGAAAGTTGGACCCAGGTCCTGTGCCTACACGTGATCTACTGAAGAAGGGGCTTAGCAGTAAATATCTAGTCCTCATTGGATCTTGCAGTGGAAAGTGGGACACTGGCAGTGGAGAACCCCTACGATGTGCAAATATCTGCCTCCATGTGTGCTTGTTCTTTTCAAGAACTCAACTTACATTTGGCAGAACAAAATTTAGATACTGATCAGAAAGAATGGAAATGGATCTTGGTCAGAAAGAAAATCCCACTAATGTCATTTAACCCCTTGACTTTAGAAAAGAGGGGACTGAGATCCAGGAAGATCATGCTTTATCCAAAGTTATAGAATTTTTTAGCACTATAATTGAGGCAGGATCTTACTCAGGTTCTTGACTCCCAGCTCAGTGTTCTTTCCTGTACAATCTTCTTATATTCTTATATTACCACAGAGGTGTCTACAGAGCTCTCATCCTGAACAAAATTTGTATTAACCTGTTGGGTTGCCATATAAAATACCAAAGACTTGTGGGGAGGGCTTAAACAACAGAAATTTATTTGTTCTCAAGTATGGAGGCTAGAGGTCCCAGATCAGGGTATTGGCAGGATTAGTGTCTTCTGAGACCTCTCTCCTTGGCTTCTCCCTGTGTTCTCACATAGTTGCTTTCTCTGTGTACACTCATGCCTAGTGTCCCTCCTATTATAAGGACACCAATCATATTGGATTAGGATCTACCCATATGAGCTCACTGAACCTTAATTACTTCTCCAAAAACCCCATTTCCAAATACATTATGAAGTCCCTGGGGTTAGGACTTCAACATATAAATTTATAGAGCACATAATTCAGCCCATAAGAGAACAACTCCAGAAATTCATAACATACCGAAATCAAGGAGACAGACATCACTTCTCTGTGGCACCTCTCTGTGAATAGTGAGCCAAAGGGGGTGGCCCTGCCCTCAAAGATTCAACAGCCTCCCCAGTGGGGAGGTTCATCACTGCAGGCCCACACCCAGTCTGATCAGTTGCCCACTGACTGTGGGGGCACAGGGCAGGACTCCCAAGTGACCTCCTTCCTTACTTGTTCCTGCCTGAAATGGATGCTGAGACACATGCCTCCATGTACCGCAAGGGCACTTCCTCCCATGAGCTGGAAATACCCACCACTGCCAGATGCCTAGGTACCGGGCTGGCAGTTGTCAAGTTGAAAGCCTTGGATTTCTTTGGTAGATTCAAAAGAGACTTCTAGAACCAGGGCTTGGATTCATAGTGACAAGTCATCTAAAGCTCAGCACTCACCTTCAGGGTAACCTGGTTCCCCTCTGAGACTTACCAATCTTCTTTACCTTTCTTTTGTTTCAACCCCTCCAGCACACACACGCACACATACACACTTCTATTAGTATGTTGGTACTAGAAAATCCTCTGTTGATCACCATGTACAAGACTGAGAAAACCCTGGGTTCATGAGGTTATTGCTTCATGGGATCAGCTTGTTCCTGACTTTGTGTGTCACTCTAATTTGGCAGTGCTCTCCAGTGAGTCGGGTGTAGTCTAGTGAGCACACTAACTCACCCCAAGTTCAGGATCTGCTCAATGGACCTCAGCAACACTTACCCACCCCGGTGAGACTTTGAGGATCCTCCCTCTCCCCCTGCTCCTTTTCTTGCCTTGGTATCTCTTCCATGTCCCTAGGTCCTCAGTGAAATTCTACTCCCTTGCCTTTCCCGAGTCTTCTCTTGGAAAAAGTGAATGAGGTGCTCAATTGTTACTATTCTCAGGGATACATATGTTTGAATCAAACATGGAAAGCCTTAGTCAAAAAAGAATTGATTTCCAGTTTCAGACTTTCATGCATTGAAAAAACCAATAAGGACGTGCTTCAGGAAGAACCATGCAGTGGTGGTGAATGATGTGTGTGTGTGTGTGTGTGTGTGTGTGTGTGTGTGTGTGTGTGTGAGTGTGACTGGGGCTGAGGGGTGGGAATGACAGCTCAGGCTCCTGATATTTTTCCCCCAAGAGGTGGCCTTGTGGGCACCCACGGACATGACTGAAGAGGGAACCCCATTGCCTACAGGTCACAAGACAAATGAATAGAATATTCTCGGAAAGACCCTAGTGGCTTTGGAAAAGCCCTAGTAAACTCTGTTCACCCAGCAAACCTCCAAGTGATCCCCCTTTCAACCCAAAGCCGTGCAGACTAACTGGCATGCTTGCACCATACAGGCATCTTTGGTATTCCTATGCCCCCATTCTCTTTGTCCCCTTTCTCCTCTCATACCACACCTGGGAGCATAGTCTGGTACCTGGATGTAGAAGGTATGAGTGAAGGAAAGGTAGAAAGGTGAGCTCAGAGTGAGGTTATCAAATCCTGGTCACTGTGGACTGGTAAATTGTAGCAGAAAATACACGGGCTTCAATCCATGGTTCTCAACCTAAACTGATTTTTACCCCCGTGGGACATTTTTGGTTGTTACAACTGAGAGGAGGGATGCTATACTTGCATCTAGTGAGTAGAGGCCAGGGAAGCTGTAGAACACCCTGCAACACACAAGCTAACCTCCCACAAGGCAGAATTATTTGGCCCCAAATGGCAGTAGTGTAAAGGTTGAGGCACTGGTGTGACTGAAGGTGAAAAGGGTATCCCTGTTTGGACTTCAGGTGGTTCCCAGTGCCTGAGCAGTGCCTGGCAGAGGAGCTGTCACTTACCCTCTGAGTGACTGACTCCAGGGGGCCCTGCAGGTGCTGGCGCTGTGTGCGTTCTCCAGCCCCTCTGTGGTAGATTCTGCTCTAAGGCTGTGTCTGAGTGGCCACTTTTCAGCATTTAGTAAATAATTTGGCACCAACTATGCCCCAAGCACAGCTATAGGCATAACAAGTATCAAGAGCAATGACTGCATTGGTTAACATTTACTGGAATTTGGCAGGCACTTTGCTTAGCATTTTATGTGAAATCTATAATGTTGCATGACCGCTCTGCAAAGCAACTATTACATAATTCCCATTTAAAGATGAAGAAACTGAGGCCCAGGAAGGACCAGTGGCTTGCCTAAGATTCTCCAGCTTGTAAGTAACCAGTGGAAATGCACTGAAAAGCCAGCCACTTCGATTATAAGGTCCAAACTCTTAGCCACGATGCTGCATTGAGAAAAGAAAGACACTGTCTCCTGAATAAACTCGGGTCTATAATTGATTTAGTTACACTAAATGATAATTTCCAGGAAATTCCATCTTGATAACTGCTTGATTTTAACTTCACAATTTGCCTTGCAAGTCCCAAATTCCAGCCCGAAACAGTGTGGTATTAAAGATGAGCTGCTGTTTCCCTAGATGAGAAGCTCCATTTTCCGGTAGCTTCTCAACATAGGCTCGCCCTTGCCTTCATCCCAGAGCGTGCCAGCCAGGCAGCGGAGGAGTGACTTTGGCGCCGATCATGGCCCAAGGAGACAGAGGTCAGGGTGAGGAGTGTTTGCGTTGAAGCCTGTTGGAACACAAAAGCTCGTCGCCATCTCTCCAGGCCACGGCTGGACTTGCGGAGCCCCTGCGCCCGCCACAGACCCCTCCATGCTCCCCAGCGCCGCGCTCCTGTCACCGCCTTGTCAACCATTGGGACCACTGGAAGGAAGCTACATTTTCTCGCACTGCTCGCAGGGCAACCCGCAGGAAAGCAAAAAGGCTGGTCTTCTGGGAGCGGGACGGGGAAGTGAAAACTTGGGTAGACAAAGCTGAGAGGAAGAAAGGCACGCTCCTGGGACCACTGGACCTGCGCAGCCCCGGTCCGCCGCAGTGGATCTGCTGCTTCTTCTGGGAACAGTAGGGTGGCAAAACGGAAGAATTCGGGGTTGGGAACACGCTTTAGGTGGACGTAGGGTTCAACCTCTTCACATCTCTCTAAGCTCCATTTCCATCTATGTCTATCCTTGCTGCATCTACCCTCACCCCCAACCCAGCTTCCTGGCAGGTCCATCTCTGAAACTGCCTTTCTGGTCTGTCGTTGATAGCTGGTGACAGCCTGTCCCAGGGGTACCTGGTCAGCCCCTTCTGTAATCTAGAGATGGAGCTGCCTCAAAACGAGCCCAGGGATTCACTATGGACCTTGCGGCCACAGGGTCAAAGGCAGACTGGTGGGTCTCGCTGGAGCTAAAGGATGAGAAACTTCACTAATTCACCCTCCAAGGGGCTGGCTCTTAGAGCAGCGTGCCAGCCACGCAAAAGTGAAAAAGCATCAGAATCACTGATAGTAAAATTAGCTGGGATTCTATTCACCTTATACCATCAAGCACCTGGGCTTTGTTTAGGTTGGCACAATGCCCCCTCCTGGGAGGGCAGAGATCTGGTCCTCGTGAGACTGCGATTCTACCGATGGAGATCGGGGAAGGTGCTGAGAAGAGGGCTGGTTGGACACTCATCTGGGGCACAGCCCTGGCACCTTGATCAAGGAAGATACTGGAGTAAGCTCTCAGTGGACAGCCAGATCACGCCTGCCTTTATTTAGGGGAACTGGAGAAAGCACCCCACACTTGGCTTTATTTGAAGTAGACTGAAGGTTTTAGAAATGAACCTAACTCACGTTGGGCAAACTGGAACTGGGGCACAGCACATTTCTCTTGAAAGAGACTCACGTGTTTGTTTGATGTGCCTAGATACTCGGAGTCCGTGCACTCCCCGGGGTGTGTGTGCTGGTGAGTGGTATTTCTGGCGGGTAAAGAAGTGGTCCCCGTCTCCAGGACTCAGAATGGGAGTCTTGAGGATTCTTGAGAACCCAGGCAGGTCGCTTCCCATATCCAATTTTCTGAGCGAAAGAAATACCTCCCTTGGGTGGCCCAGCGTTCCTCATCTCTGCGGAACGCCACCCCAACCTCCTACTTCTTTTAGTCCCAGTAACATGTGTAACTCTCCCCTACCCTCCTCACCACCCCCAACCCGGGCCCCGGGCACACCTCTTCGCAAGGAGGGCTAGGGTGTGGATTCTAAATTGTAGGGGACTGTGGTGTGGTAACAAGAATTCGTAAGAACATCCCTGTCAGGATTCTGGCGCGGGATCGCTGTGAGTTCTCAGAACCAGTGCCCAACACAGTCTCCGCAAAAATGGAATTGGCCTCAAAGCAAAGTGCGGGACCTTCCTGAGAGGAGGCCACACCATCCCTCTGGTAATCTGTCTCTAACAAATAGTTACCAATTGGAGGACAGTGAAGGACAGAGTTCTCAAGCCGGAGCGGGATAATTTCGGCCCTTCGCGATGGTGGTCGGGGCAGCCAAACAGAGAGGGCTAGGGGTGCGAACGGATCCCAGGCTGGAGGGGGCGTTACAGGTGTTAAGACCTAAGGCACAACGCGGAGAGGGCCCCTTCCTTCCCTTGGGGATTAGCTCTCTGCCCTCCCCGGAGCATGTGCACCAGGCGGGAGCTGGACCGGAAACCAGGGAGCGCACGCTGCCAGAGTCTCTGTGGGGTTGAGCATGCGGAGAGATGAGGGACAGAGCGTGGACCCGCGGCCCCCTCCCTGCCCCGCCCCAGCGGGAAATTCTAACCCTGGCAGGAGCCTGTCCAGTCCACTTCGGCGGTCTGGAGGTCCACAGTCACGTGGATTTCTAAGAAAAAAAGTTTATTTAAAATTTTTTACATAAATAAATAAATAAATATCTTCTGGTATTACAGAGACCGTACAGTTACACAGCTAGGCCTGGGGTAAGAGAGGGGTCTCCAGAGGAGGAGAACCAGGACCTCTGGGGGAAGGCAGGACGTCTCCAAAGCAAAGTTAAATCGGTTTCCCCGACACAAATATCACCGGCGACATTTCTCTTCTGGAAGAGGAGCCTCAGGGACGGCAAAGCCTGGTTGAGGACAAGTGGGTCGATTAAACTTGGGAGAAGGCTCCTGGGTGGGAAGGGGGGAGGAAAAGGAAAAAACAGGGCTTCATAAATGTATGAGGGGGTTGGATAAACGACCACAAGGAAGAGGTGGGGAGGGAAAGAAAGGAAAGGGAAGGGAAGGGAAGGGAGGAAGGAGACGAACCAAACAGGCATCCTAGGGGTGAAAGGCCGAGTTTAACTCAGAGTGGGGAGAGCAGAGGAAGTGAGGATCCCTGAACGAGTTCAGAGAGTGTGGGCGAGGAGGCGCTGGCGGCCAGCAAGGCGCTGGGCCGGGCCGGCGTGCCCGCGGGGGCCGCTTTGCCGCATGGTCGAGACAGACTCGAGTTCTTGCAGTGTTCACAGCTTGGAGTTCGCACGGAACGGCCACGGGCCCTGGGATGGGGATATCAGCGTCAGATCTCTGACAAGCTCTTGGCGCTGCCCAGGACCAAGGTCCTCCGCAAAGCCGTGACAAATCCGTGCGTGGTCGCCGTTTGGCAGCGAGTGCCTGGGACCGAGCGCTGAGTGCCTGGGACGCAGCGCTGAGTCCCAGGACTAGTCTTTGAGGCGCAGGAAGAGCCGGGGGGGTGGGCGACCCGGGGAGGGATATGCCTAGGGAGTGACCGTGAGATCTCGGTCTTCTTTCCCCGAAGAAGATGGTGACATGGGCAATTCGTCGTCATCTTCCGAGCACTTGGTTGAGGACAGCGACGCGCACTTGCAGCCTTGCGGTGCGCCCCCGCCGGCACCCGCGTTTCCGCCGCTGCCGCGGTGGTTACTGCCTTTGCCCTCCTTCTTGTGCTTCACCCGGCGGTTCTGGAACCAAATCTTCACTTGCTTCTCAGACAGATTCAGGTAGGTCGCGATCTCGATGCGGCGCAGGCGGGACAGGTACATGTTAGAGGCGAACTCGCGCTCCAGCTCCAGCAGCTGCGTGCTGGTGAAGGCGGTGCGCATCCTCTTGCTGCTGGGCAGCTGGTTCGAGCTGCTGTCTGGGGGGTGGAGGGGGGGGGAGAGGGAAGCGATCAGACCCTGAGCTGTGGGCCCGATATTTTCGTAGGCGGCCTTTAGGATCCCTAGACTTCTGTTTCTCACCCACCTCTTCGCCCGGAACACGATGCACAGCAGCGTGACCGCGGGCACCTCCTTGTCAAGCCATGGGACTCTGATCCTCCCGGAGTCGCGCGGCCCTGGCACTCCTTTATGGAGTGCCCTGGATCCCAGTCCTCCATCCTTCCTGGGCGCTCCCTCCAGGACCTGGGTCTTCGGCTTTCACCCTCCCTCCCGGCGTCCTGTCCTAGTCCTCCACCCCAACACCACCGTGAGTGTACCCCTCAAGGTCCCGACATGACTCTTATCGCCCCACAACGCCTAGGGTCCCTCATGCCCCATCCCTGACTCGTCAACTTTCATCGGGCCACCTATGTATGCCCTGTGCCCCGCGCGGCGGTCTGGCTTACCCACGGAGATGCAGTGGAACTGCCTGGGGTCGGGCAGCGGATAGGAGGTCTGGTAAAGCGCCGCTGCGGCAGCGGCGGCGGCGGGGCCGTGAGCGACCCCAGGGGGCCCGGCCGAGTGCTGGCGGCTCAGGGGAGCGTGGCAGTACTGCGAGCCGAAAGGCGGGAAGGACGCCTTGAGCAGAGGCAGAGCAGGGGGCCCCGGGGGCCCGTGCAGTTGCGAGGCAGTGACGCAGAGCGGGCACACGCACAGCAGCCCGGCCTTGCGCGCGTGGCAGGCGCCAGGGGAGAGGCCGTGCAGTGTGTGCGGCGAAGGCACCGCGTACGGAAAGAGAGGCGGCGGGCTGCCTTCGGGAGCCTTTTTCTCGGCCGCCTCGCGCAGCACTAGCGAGTCCACCAGGAAGGAGCGAGGCATGGCCCCAATGCGCGGCCGCCCCGCCGCCAGCCCGCTCTCTGAGCCTCGTTGACCTCGGAGTTCTCCACGCGCTTCCACCCGCGGCGGCCGCGCGCAGCTGCTTCTTCCGGGAAGGCAGAAAGCGCCTCTGAAGCCGAGGCTGTAGCCGCCTCCGCAGCAGCAGTGGGCGCCGCCCAGAGAGCGCGGGGTGCTGGCCAGCGCTAGTGGTGCTGAAAGGCGCCGGTGGCGCCGCTTAAATAGGACTATTGCCATGTGATGGGCTACGCCAGGAGCGGCCCGGGCCTCTCAATAGGGTTTTTGTGCCTTTTCTCTTGGCATTCACTCTGCACGCTTCCTCATTATTTCACTTGTTAACTAAATGAACTGCATAATGTACTCTATTCTTGTCAACCCCACCCACGCCGTAACAGGCGCCCTCGCCCCTCCTCTTCCTTTTGCAGGTTTATTTTCTCATTTTCCTACGATTTAATATTCTTTTCTTTCTCTTTATTCCTTACTCCCTTTTGGCTTTGTATTGGCGATCGGCCTGCTTATCTTATTGATTTTGCACCCCCCCCCCCACGCTGCTGCCTTGCTCCCATAGATCCCCATGAACGCGCACCCCTATCTTCTGGGCACACTTGGTCTCCGTCCCTTCTTTCATCTTATCCTGTCCTCCAAGATCATACTACCTCCACTCAGTGCGTTCAATTCAGCACCGTGCACCCCAAGGACGTCCCTACAGCCGGCCTGCTATTTCCACCTGTGGAATCTCTTCCCCTCTCCCTGTGCCTGGAAGCAGGAGGACCCGGGCTCTTGCAGGGGGTAGGCACCGCTGGAGAGAGAGGAGGACTAGATATCCCTTACCCAGCACTAGCCCCATTGCTTTCTCTCTGTTTTCTCTAAGCTTCTCAACTAGTCTTAACTTTGATGTTGCCTATAACGTCCAGTCTTTGTTAGGTAGATGCTCGTCCACCAGCACTTTCGTCTTTCAGGGCCGTGGATGCAAGGAGCAAATCAGCCTCGGAGAGTTACGACTAGAGACAGGGGAAGGGAAATGAGAACCTAGACCTGGAAGATGGAGATCTAGCAGCCCCGCGCCCCACCCCCCCGACTGGCGAGTGTAGAAGCTCTCAGCCAGTGTCCTTTCCACTCGCGCACACCCCAGACTCTCGGGTGCGCTGGGAAACCACGGCTTTCCCGAAGTTCACCTCTGGGGTGCAGCGCGAGGGGCAGTTGTATTCTCAGCTCTGCTGCCATGGCCCACCCCCACCGAGCTCCCCGCTCCGCCAGACCTTCTCCTGCGGCGTCACTCTTCTTTCTGGTCACACAATGGTTAAACAACTTCAAACACTTGGCGCTGTGTACACAGCTACAGCTTTTTAAATCATCAGCGAGCTCAAAGCTTTGCGCAGGAGCCTTTTCCATACAATGGGAAATTAACATAAATATTTCGAATTTACCCCGGGACTTTCCACGGAAGACGTTTACTTTCGATTTTATTGGAACCAAGTCCCTGCAGTCGCCTGCTCTCTGAATAGAATTGTGAGAAATGGAAGAGGAATCGGTGCACCGCAAGAAGACAGCCCCAAACCAAGGCATGCTCATGGATTTTCATCTTCGATGAAATCTTTGCAATAACCTCAGTAACAAATTATAACTGATTAAAAAGCAAAGAGAATGTGTTTGCCAGAAAATAACTGATTCTAGAAAAGGGAGAGGGACAGAGGGGAAAATAACCTGTCATCTAGCAGGTTGAATAAGGGACCAAAGCTTCCTTCATTGTTTGGCACGAGGCAGAGAGTTACTGTTGCCCCCAACGCCATTGTGTACTCCCCAAGGCTCCTAGCTCCAGGGTGGTGCTTGCAAACCATACCGCCCGCATCGGTGAAACCTCATGCCGGTTCTAATTGCTCTTGGGGAAATTCGGGTTGACCTGGAACGCTGGGACTGAACCGAGAGCCGGGAACCGCGGCCAGGAGAGGGCCTCCCCGCTGGGCAGAGGCGGGTGGGAGAGGCTTGGGGGACGGGCGGAGCCGGAGGGGTGAAAGGAGAGGCCGCTGCGTCTGGAGCCGGGAGCCCCCGCCCTTGCCCGGGGAGGGAAAGGGTTAAGAGCCCCTGAATGCGAGCGAAGCCAAAGCTACTGGGAAAGAATATGGGGGGGTGGGGGGCGTAGCGAGCGGGGGGGAATAACCAGTTTTTTTCCCCCTCCAGCTTCTGGACCTTATTGAATGTCATTGAAGAAAGTTTTGAATGCCAGATAAAGAGAGGCGAATTAAAGTGTGTGACAGCGGAGGATAAGCACACACAAAGAGAACTCTGTCACACTTTGGGGAAAAATCCGTGGGCTTTTTACCAAGTTTCTTCGCTATGATTGAATTAAGTAATAGGAAAACATTTTCTTTCAGTTTAGAGCCATTAGACAAAAACTTCAAAGCGAATAACACTTTTTAATGTGCGGCCCACAATGGATTCGGTTTTGTGCTGAAATGTTTAAATGGTTTGTTGGGCGACTCGGAGCGGGAGAGACCCGGGCCCGGCAAAACGCAGTCTCTTGAGAGTGTTGTCGGGAGGCCTGGAAAGGACACCCGCTTAATCCGGCGTCTCCGAGCCCGCTGGGCTGCGGCCCGAAGGAGGCTCCCTGCTCGGCGGTTCCGGGCGCAGGGTGCGCCCCGGGAAGTTCATGATTTCAGGAAAGAAAAAGTTCTGTGCCTGCCGAGAAGGCTGGTTCCTCCGCAGGACGTTGGATTAGGGGCCGTCGGACGAGGGACGAGAGCTCCACCAGGTGTCCAGCGCCCTGGCTTCGCCGCCCAGGCTCGTGGCCGCTGCCCACCTCCCGGTTTTCGACCGCTGCCCTCCGAGCCTGGGGTCGGCTCCCCCGGTACCCTAGCGCGGCGGCAATGTACTCCTGTTCAAAGCTCCTCCCCGGCTGGTGTCGGCGGAGTTTGAACTTGACTCCCCGGAGCAGAAGTCCCCTAGGGCGGGTTGGGGTGGGAGTGGGCGGCCGGATTAGCCTGACAGCCTGAGAGAGGGGCCTGGGGGAGCCCCTCGGCCTGGTGGGCCCTGCTCTGCCCTGGGAGCTGGTTTTCAAGTGTCCATCAGGGAGTGTTCAGCATGGAATAATTTCTCTTGTCCGGTCTTTTCTTCTTTTTTCATACTGCCTTCTTTCCTCTCTGTAAGGAGAACACGCCTTTTTTCTCCTGGAAATGTAGCTCCGAGATATTTGCAGCAAAAAATGCAGAAATGGGGGGCAGTGTCCTTGTTCTCTGGCATGCGCGTATTTCTTCAAATGTCTTTTCGCGGAGGCCAACAACCTTGCTTAAAAATATCTCTTCTCTTCCCTCACACTACCCAGTCTGGTTCCTTGCTTTATAAATACCTTCAAACATTGTGCCTTTCACTCATTTATTTTTGTTTCCCACCCCCACCACACACACCCTTACACCTACTGGAATAATATGCTCCATTGAGGACCAGCATATTTGTCTATCTTGTGCATCACTGCATCCCAACTCAGAAAAGCCCCTGGCACATAGTAGTGCTCAGTATATCTTTGCTGGATACATACATACATACATACATACATACATATATAAAAGGTGCTTGACTCAGGAAGTAGCCTAGGTAAGAGGACTTTCCTAGTTTGCCTCTTTAATATACCTAGCCACTTAGGGGTATGTGGTAGGGTACCTGACCTGCAGGGACTGTTGGTCTCTCTCCCAGCCACTATACCCTCCTCGGTGACTGAATCATCACAGGAGCTCAAAGAGCGTGCTGAGTGAATGGCAGATCGGTAGGTACGCAGCCCTCCTGAAGAGTTGCTCAGGTTCCCTCATAGAGGCAAGACCATCCCTTTCAAGGCAGTTCCAGTGTTGCACTCTGCAAGAGTTGGATGAAACCATTGGTAGCTCAAGGCTAGAGATTGTCATTTAGGCCTTTTCATGGTGCACATATGTCCTGGAATTATCAGCGACCATTTCTGCTCTTTCTGGCTTAAGGAAATGGAGTGGAAATTATGTACACATAAATTCCAAATCTCTCTCTCCATCTCTAACCTCCACTTTAAAGTCACATTTTCATCATGGGACACCAGCAGAAGGCTAAGGGTTAAAAAGTGATGAGTTCCAAATATGACATGATGTCATACCTCCGCAAGCAGAAGTGGGCCCAGCTCTTGAGCCCCCTGTCAATGGTGGTCAGGCCAATGGCGACTCAGACAACTCCCTCCCTCCCTGCGCCCCCCTCCACACCCAGGAGAGCAGCCTGTTAAATTGACTAGACAAGTAGGAGAGCACCTGCTTGTTTGCGAGAGGATGAGGACTGTGTCTGGGAGCCACTCCTTAAAAAGTGGCTTATTAAAAGCATATTAAAAAGTGTTATTTGCTTTTAAATTTTTGTCTAATTGTTCTAAACTAAAATAAAATATTTTCCTATTATATAGTTCAATCACAGCAAAGAGAATTGGTAAAAAACCCGCAGATTTTGCCCCAAAGTGTGGCAGAGTTCTCTGTGTGTGTGCTTATCCTCTGTTGTCAAGACCTCCCTCCAAGATCTGGGAGTGGAGGGTGCCTGCGGGGGCATATGAGAGAGGATGCCTAGACAGGTATGTGAGCAGGAAGTGAAGGTCCAGCCAAAAAGAGCCATGCTAACAGGTTTGTACTTGGTCCTATTCAGAGATTTTAAAGGACGGTAACAGAGTCTGATCTGAACTCGAGAAACGTACCTGGAAGCAGTAGGAAGTTCTATTGGTAGGACAGAGAGAGGCCAGAGCAAGGCCCAACATAGTCAGCTTGCAAATGAATGTTTATTGAACTATCGAAAGAACAAAGGTAGTGAAACAAGCAAGGAGAAGATTATATTAACTCAAGTGGTGGATAATGACCACCTGAGCTGGCGTTGGGGAGGGAGAATCAGAAGAAGGAAGTATTTGAGAGAATCTAATTGGTTATGACCAATTAGAGGTGTGTGTGTGTGTGCACACGTGCATGTCAGGGGGCATTTAAGAGAGGGAATAAAACACACTGGTCGTTTGTTTGAGGGAATTGTTGGGTGGTGACACTGAAGGCAGAGACAAGGGACTCGGGAGCGGGATCCACTTCTGCTTGTGGAGTTACAACATTATATCATATTTGGGCATGTCACTTTTTGATCCTTAACCTCAGAGCCTTCTGTTGATGTCTTATGATGAAAATGTGGTTCTAAAGTGGAGATTAGAGATGGAGAGAGAGATTTGGGAAGTATGTGTAAAAAAATGGCAGTTTCAGTATTCAGATGGATGAAATGTGGGGGCAGGGATGGGAGAGTGTAGAGAAAAAAACAGGATTATAGATGTATCCCTAGGAACATCCATATTTAAAGAGATGAGTAGAGGAGGGGCTCCTTACAAGTTAGAGAAGGATTTTTAGCATCTGTCTTGGACCGCTAGAAAATATTTAAGATAGAAGTTTCATGCTGGGAAGAGTGGAGCAGAAAAAGGGGAAAAACCAGTGCCCCTGAGATCAAGAAGCTGCCTACCTATTTTATGTGAGCGGAAGATCAATACTTATCTTTATTATTGTTATTGAGATATTCTCTTACATGCTGCTGTATTTAATCATAACTAATATGGTCCCCAACCCCTGATTCTCCCAGATAATAAGAGTCATGTCAAATGATGGAATTAATGGTAATCATGTCAGAGTTGTTGGAATAGCCTCTTGTTCTTTCCCAACTAGATGACAAGCCCTTAAGATCAGGGATAAGGACTTATTCCTGTTGGTGTCACCAACTTTTCTCATAATGCTTGGCAGGTGTAGTTATTAAATGTTTAATATTAGTGCTAATGGCAGTAAAGGAGTTATTCTTTATTCACACCTATTCAGTGCATACAGCTGCATCTTGATGAGCATCTCGGGATTTCATAAGCTCTCCACACTCCAGCTTTCTTTTTCTTTCAAATAATTTTTTATTTTTCAATTATAATTGACATACAAAATTATATTAGTTTTAGGTGTAGAACATAGTGATTAGACATTATATAACTTACCAAGTGATCACCCCAATAAATCTAGTACTCATCTGACACCATACATAGTTAGTACAATATAATTGACTGTATTCTCTATGCTGTACATTACATCCCCGTGACTATTGTGTAACTACCAATTTGTACTTTTTAACCCCTTTACCTTTTTACCTATCCCCCAATGCTCTTCCCATCTGGCAATGACATGATGTCATACCTCCGCAAGCAGAAGTGGGCCCAGCTCTTGGGTCAAAATGTTCTCCATAGCTATGAGCCTATTTCTGTTCCACTTGTTCATTTATTTTGTTTTTTAGATTCCATCTATAAGTGAAATAATCTGGTATTTGTATTTCTCTGTCTTAATTATTCCACTATGTACAATACCCTCTAAGCCTGTCCCTGTTATTGCAGATGGTAAGACTTCATTCTCTTTAATGGCTGAGTCACATTCCATTGTATATATGCATCACTTCTTTATCCATTCATCCATTGATGGACATTTGGGTTACTTTCATATCTTGACTGCTGTAAATAATGTTGCAATGAATATACGGATGTATATGTTTTTTCAATTTGGTGTTTTGGCATTTTTTTCAGATAAATATCCAGAAGTGGAACTGCTGAGTCCTTCTTTTGTCTCTTGTTATAATCTTTGTTTTAAAGTCTATTTTGTCTAGTATAAGTATTGCTACCCCAGCTTTATTTGTTCCCATTTTCATGAAATATCATTTTCCATCCCTTTACTTTCAGTCTGTGTGTAGCTTTTAATCTGAAGTGTGTTTCTTGCAAACAGTATATGTAAGAGTCTTGTTTTGTTATCTATTCAGCCACTGTATGTCCTTTGATTAGAGCATTTAATCTATTTGCATTTAAAGTATGTATTTATTGCCATTTTATTATTCATATTTTTAATTTTTTTTGTTCTTCTTAAAGAAGTCCTTTTAACATTTCTTGTATTACTGGTTTGGTGGTGATGAACTCCTTTAGCTTTTTCTTATCTGGAAAACTTTTTATCTCTCCTCTGATTCTAAATGATAGCATTGCTGGGTAGAGTAATCTTGATTGCATATCCTTTCTTTTCATCACTTTGTATATTTCATGCTAGTCCTTTCTAGTCTGCAATGTTTCTGTTGAGAAATCAGCTGACAGTCTTATGGGAGCTTCCTTGCTTCTCTCTTGCTGCTTTTAAGATTCTCTCTTTGTCTTTAACCATTTTAATTATGGTGTGTCTTGGTGTGGGCCTCTTTGGGATCATCTTGTTTGGGATTCTCTGTGCTTTCTGGACTTGTATATGTACTTTCTTCACTAGGTTAGGGAAGTTTTCTGCCATTAATTAATTAATTAAATTATTAATTAATTAAATTATTGATTAATTAAATTATTAATTAAACTTTTTTTAATGTTTAGAGAGTGGGGAATGGAAGGAGAGAGAGAGAGGGAGAGAAACATCAACATGAGAGAGAAACATTGATTGGCTGCCTCTCGCATGCAACCTGACCAAGGACCTAACTGAAACCCAGGCATGTGCCCTGACTGGCAATTGACCTAGTGACCCCTCGCCCTGTGGGGTGATGCCCAACCAACAGAGCCACACCAGTCAGAGCTGTCATTAATTTTAGATTTTCAGTTTCTTGCTCTTTCTCTTCTCCTTTTAGCAGCCCTGTGATTTGAATGTTGGTACACTTGAAGTTGTCTCAGAGGCTCCTTATACTATCCTCGTTTTTAAAAATTCTTTATACTTTTTGCTGTTCTGATTGGGTGTTTTCTTCTTCCTTATCTTTCAAATCACTGATTAGATCTTCTGCATCATCTATTCTACTATTGATTTCCTCTAATGTATTCTTTTTTTATTTCAATCCTATGACCATTGTTTATTATAAACGTGAACCCCAATGGGCTTATCAGTAGGATTTCTGGTACTTAGCACTCCAAATGTTTTGGATTTTCAGTGATGAGGATCCGCTACCAGCAGGGTCTGGTCACCCTGGATGAAGTTGTCTTTGATCTCCTTCTTGGAAGCCCCATCCATGTATTTCTAGTAATAGACAATCAGGGCTTTGGAGATGGACTGACAGGTTACATAAATCTGGGCCACATGACCACCACCTTTCATGCAAATTGGGATGTTCACTGTGACAAATCGCTCCATCCCCAGGAACAAGACAAGTTCCAGTAGCTCGTATTGCAGTGTGCGTGGATTTATCATCTCCAGGGGCTGCTCATCCACGTTGATGAGGCTGTTGCCCCATTTTCAGTGTGCCATGGTTATGACCATCTTCTTGCACTGAAAGACCTTCATGGCCTTCAGAGGACCCTTGGATGGCACGGCTGCAGGTATGTATAAGAGACCTTCACCATGCCTTGCAATATGTTCTTCATTTCAGTTAGTGTATCTTTCATTTCTGAGTGTTTTTTTAAATATTTCCTATATCTTTGTTCCTCTACTCTTCCCTAAGTTCACTGAGCATCCTTATAACCAGTATTTTGAACTATACATCTGATAGATGAATTGTTTCTATTTTATTTAGTTCTTTGTCTGGAGTTTTGTTCTGTTATTTCATTTGGGACGTGTTTCTTTGTCCTCTCATTTTGGCTGCCTCCCTGTGTTTGTTTCTATACAGAGCTGCTACATCTTCTGGGCTTGGTAGAGTGGCCTTATGGAGTAGGTATCCTGTAGGGTCCAGTAGCTCAGCCTCGCCAGTCACCTGAGCTGGCCACACTAAGTGTACCTTCCACGTGGGTTGTGTGATCCCTTCTGTTGTAGTTGAGCATTCATTGTTGTTGGAACATCAATGGGAGGGATTTGCCCCCAGGCCAGTTTACTATGAGAACTGGCCAGGACCACTGTGGAATATATGCTGTGCAGTGGCTGACCGCACACAGCAGTTCTCACTTCAATGGGGCTCTGTCGCTGCTGAGTCTACCTTTTGGGTGTGTTGCTTGTGGAGGTGATTGAGTGGTGTTTCAGCATGGTCTACCAGGTGTGCTGGCTCCAGAACCTCCTGGGAGGTGCCAGCCAAGGTCATCTGCCACCTGCGCCCTGACTGAGGCCTCCTGGCATGAACTACAAAGTGATCTGCAGATGGCTACTACTTGTGCTGGGTTTGCTCCAGCTTTCCTAGAATCAAATTGGAATAATATCTCATCTTCCCTGTAAAGATGGAAGATGATATACTTATAACCTGAAGATCACCAGTTTTTCTGGTCGATGTGTGTAGGTGAAGGCAATTGATATGAATAACCTAGAGCTTCTATTTGAACCTTGCAGAATCTCTGGTTTCACTTGTAAAATGCCTCCCTGTCCCATGGTTTCCTGGAATTTCTTCACAGGCTGCTTTACAAGTACCCAGAGGCCATTCTGTTAGCTGGGACCCACCATGACACCCACCGTGTGCTTCCTCCCCAGGGAGTTTTCTCCCTGTGCAGGTGCTCAGCCTTGGGTAGATCTACTGCCTCCTTCCACAGCTCACTTCAGACCCACTGTTTATTCCTTGTGCATTTGTAAAGGCCTAAGCACACCATCCAAGACTGTATGTCTTCAGTAAATGTGAGCCGTGTTTTCCTTTCTGGGCAACAGGATGCAGGAATGTTGGTGTGGTCCTCTCTTCTCATGGATAGTCCAGCCCAAGTAATTCACATCAAATCTTTTTCTTTTCTCTTCCACCTTAAAATCACTGGAAACAAAGGTGATTTCTTCAGGAATGAGGGCATTCTCCTACTCAAAGACCTTGAAAATGAGTGTGGAATATTTACTAAGGATTTCAGTAGGAAGTGTTTATAGATTTGAAGAATAAAAAACATTGTGGGCTTGAAACAGACAGAATCAGTCTTACCTCA
Organism: Mormoops blainvillei; assembly: GCA_004026545.1. Classification (NCBI taxonomy): domain Eukaryota; kingdom Metazoa; phylum Chordata; class Mammalia; order Chiroptera; family Mormoopidae; genus Mormoops; species Mormoops blainvillei. The sequence continues at coordinate 11,381 of PVJD01001404.1, read as the reverse complement.
AGTAGTTTTCCATTGAATTAGCCTGTGTTTCCCCCCTTATGGATGACAGTGGCTCATGAGTCGTGAGGCTGAGCTTCACTACCTGTGGCCTAAGGCGAGATTCCCATCAGAAAACTTGGTTTTGAGACCTCCCAGTGTAAACGTGCTGTGTCTGGTCTGTCTTTCTCAGCAGGAGCCCACAGCTGGAAGATCAGCCAGGTGGCAGCATAAAGCAATAAACGCATGGACAGTAAGGCCTCTTTGGCTGCTCAGTCCTCTCCACACACACACACATCTCTTCCCTCATTTTTACCAGAGCAGACCCAGGACACATCCCCTCCCCCAATCTCCCATTCTCTGAAAGACTTTGACTCAAAAACACCCAAGAAAGCAAAGATAGGCCCCTGGAAGAGAAAGGACAGAGGACTTGTTTAAGGCTGAAATTCTGTGGTATGTCATACAGAGCAGAGCAGATTGGCTTAAGACCTGGGGATTCTGTGACCATCACCCCCTCTGCCCACCCCCTCCCCTGCAACTAACATAGCCGAGCTCCAGTTTTATTCAACAAAGCACTTGGGTTAGCAATTTCTTGGAACCATAATGAGCAGGTGATTAACAATGGCTGTGTCCTCATCACATTTCAGAGGAGGGGAGGAGACTAGAGGAAGGGAGGAGTTCTCAGGGAAGGTTACTTCCAGAGACCTTGACTCTTGTAGGAGATGCTCTGGGATTTTCTTGATGATGCCCTGTACCCTGGTGAGGAGCTGAGTATTTCTACCCTAGTTGGCATAGAAAAGCCAATGAAGCACCAGTGGATTCTCCTGGGGCCATGTTGTCTTGCAGTCATGTGTGATTCCAAAGGGTAATGTCCTCATATCTTGGCTAATGCTCCTAATCCTCAAGAACCCTGGTCTTAATTCCTGCAAAAGACATTGCAACTGCCATCACTACTTGAGTAATTGTAACTTCCCAGATCCCTGTGGCATTTTGGAGTATTAGGCTAGTGCCTCCAAGACAGCAGACGCTCATATAAAGGAAAGAAAATTGAATGATTAGAACCCACAGGCAATGGTTTATTAGTGAATCTTCTCAGAGTAGGTCCTATGACTCTTTCCTATTTCCAGCTACCAATGCAAAGTTGATGAATAAACTGAATCTCTAAGAAAAGTTAATTTCTTTTCCTTCTCCAGCTATGAAGTAAAGGTTAATAACACAGGGAAGTTCATATCAGCTAAAGCCCGAAAGCTAAGCTTAGCTGGCTCTATCCTGGGCATAACACCCTTGTCATATCCCATTACCTTTTGTACAGCAGACACAAACACTTTCCTAAGCTTTCATTACTCATTAAAGATCAAAGCACAAATTGGGAACAACCTGATAGGTCTCTCCAACTTCCCATCTCACCTTAGGAACTCTTGATAAGCCTCCTGACCCTGCAGGAACTTCACTCCCAGGACCACACTCTGGCAGTGATGCTAATTCATAATGCAAGTGGCCCTGTTTAGGGTGTAGTCACTACCTCCTTGTCCCCATCCCAACCTCAGTCATCATTAATGGGGCAGGTTCTAAGGGTATAACATCCCAACTGTCCAGTGTCATTTTCTTGATTCTATTGTAGGTGCAAAATTTTTTTTTTTTTTTACTACACTTAGCCCTAATAGACCTAAGTTCTGTGGCAAGTAGTTTCATCAAGCTGGCTTCCTTCAGAGGGAGGGGCTAGCCTGTTGGTTTGTTCTATATGAGAGCTTCTGGAAGATGATGATGGAAACAGATACTTTCCCCGGGAATATTTTTTTAGGTGGAAATTGGTTTATGAGAGGATAATTTCTAAAATACTTAAAAATCAAGTAAAGTAGATTACTAATAAAAAACTACCTCAAACTAACATTTGACTAATGAAACAAAGATTTTATATTCTTAACTGGTAGTTCATTTTATTGTTAAAATATTTTGTTATTCTGTTTTATGACGGAAAATCTGAAGGGTGGAGATTTTTGTGAAGTTTCTCAATTCTTTGCTGAGAGAGGCTGATAGAATAGTATTTGGCTTAATTAAATCAACCGGCTAGAATTTAATAATTATTATGTGCCAGGCAGATGTATCGACTCATTTAATCCTCTCAATCAGTAAAATGAACTAAAAGTTAAGAATTAAAAATATGTATTTTATTGTCAGATATTATTATTGGGGACAGCTTTTGATTAGTAATATACACAACTGTAAGTTCATATATTGAGAAACATATGAAATAGATAGTATTCTTATTTCTATTTTAGGGATGTGAAAACTGAGGCAAAGAGAAGTAACTGGGAAGTAGGCTCAAGTAGGAAGAGGCTCAGCTAAAATCTTGGATGATAGTGGTGGTTATTAATTACTATGGTGAAGGGAAGTATGGGTAAGGGAGGATCAGCAATTTCTACCACTCTTGTTCTAATCCATTGACCGAATGCTTGAGTAGAATAACATAGTTGTTAACAGAAGGGCCTCTGAACATACCCTGGCTATGATCTTGGGCAAGTTGCTTAATTCTCTAAGCCTCAGTTGCCACATCTGTGAGATATGGGGCATAATAATGCCTGTTTCTTAGAACTGAAATGTCTTTTTTTAAAAGATTTTATTTATTTATTTCTAGAGAGCCGGGAAGGAGGGGGAAAGAAAGGGAGAGAAACATCAGTGTGTGGTTGCCTCTTGTGCACCCCCTACTGGGGACCTGGACCACAACCCAGGCGTGTTAGCTGACTGGGAATCAAACCAGCAACCCTTTGATTCACAGGCTGGCACTCAATCCACTGAGCCACACCAGCAAGAGCAGAACTGAAATGTCTTAAAAGGATTCTGGAACAGTTAGTACTGTACCCGTCACAAAATAAGTACTCAGTAAGTATTAGCTGCACATACACAGCTAACATTAGATGCATATATCATATGAACAATTTCATGTAAGTCTCAGAATTCACCCATCTGCATGCATTTCATAGGAAGGGCAAATTTCCGTCCCAGATCCTGAGAAGAACTCCAGAATAGCACAGTTGCAGCACAGAGCAGAGGACAAGGCAGAAGGCAGTTCTGAGAGAAGCACTTCCAGAAATTACTTCTCAAGACAGAGGAAAGAACATTCTGGTCATCATTAGGGAGCAGAACAGGGCAGAGGGTTCCAGACACTCGGTTGGGTGTGACCCTGTCAGCCAGAGCCTCCATTCCAGGAAGAACCCTTGGATCATGATGTAGACTAAAGGTACAACTGTTTCCTTTACTTTCCATTCCCTGTGAAATGCTGTGGTAGGCATGAGAACAGCTTTGTGACTGGGGACATCCTAATGAGATCAGGCTTCTCTTTGATCTAGCCACGGTGAGAAAAGCTGAGAAACTCTCATGTCACAGAGAAATTAGAGGAAAAAGTAAATTAAACAAAACAGGATAAGGGCTCTAATTGGTGATGTTGGATTTTTAGAAATGAGGATGTACAGCTCTCCTTTCAGTAACTGCAGAACTTGGCCCCGGCTGGTGTGGCTCAGTTGGTTGGGTGTCGTCCCATGAACCAAAATGTTGCCAGTTCAATTACCAACAGGGCATGTACTTGGGTTGCAGGTTTGGTCTCAGGTTAGGGCATGTATGGAAGGCAACTAGTTGATGTTTCTCTCTCACACCTGTGTTCCTCTCTCTTCCTTCCCCTCTCTCTAAAATAAAAAATTAAAATTAAAATTAAAAAAATAAAAAATAATTGCAGCACATAGAGATTCAAGAAACCTTTCTCTTTGGAGAATATGTGATATTTTGTTGGAGAAAGGGGGAGAAAAATAATGATTTCCCCCCTTCCTACTTCTCTTTTTCCTGTTTTGCTGTACCTTTTCTTCATTCTCTCTTCCTCTTTCTTTTCCTAATTGTCATCATCATCTTTACGACCATTAGAACTTTCTAGTGGAAGGCACTCAAACTTTGGAGAACAATGAGGCTTAGTCTCTACTTATATTTGTCACTACAGGAAACAAAAATCATTACAACTATTTTAAACAGTGAAGGAAAAATTTAATACACACAGAAAATTTGGAGTTCACAGAACTCTTGGAAGGGATGAAGAGGCAGACTATAGGCTGGGCCTTCAGGGGGTTCAACAACACCTAACTATCCAGCCGTAAACGAGAAAGAGGAAATTCAGGAGGCTGCCACAGGCACAGCTGAGCTCAAAACTCAGTCACATCTGTGATCTGGGATTAGGGATTTGCTGTTTCTACCATTTCCTTTTGACAGTATGAAGTTAGTGACTGGGTACTTGAATGCTGCCCTAGAAAACTCCAAACCTCCACACCATCTTTGTCAGAAGCAACAGCTGACAGCAGGATCATGACCTTGTTGGGAGATAATTTTTCATGGGTCTCTTTTGTCTACACGATGGGCAGGTATACTGACTGCTTTTTCTAGACTATTTTTTCACGGATGCTTGCATAGAAAATTGCCTTGGAGGTGGAGATAGGATCTCCCTCCAGAGCAAAGAGCAGGCATGCCTGCTATCCATTATAGAAACTTGGGTTCTTTAAGACCAGGGTTCCTCTCCTTTCCCCTAACCCACTCTGTGCGGGAGTCACCTGGCCCTCTTCATGTTGCCCAGTGGGATTTGGAGCTTGAGAAACCAGCACAGGAAAAAGCCAATATTCTGGCCATTGCTATTTTTGGGAATAATTAAGTCCTTTTTCTTTGACCCAGGAGTCTCGTGTTTTCTACCACCACCTGTGATTCCAAATATTGAGCAAGTGCCTCTAATTGTTGGAACCTTATAAATAACCTGAACCTTAGCTGCAAGGGAGTCTGAGACATGTAAGTTTGATTTTCTATACTCTGCAGCACAGAAAATCACCATATGTACCACACTTCCCTCTGGGGATGTTTCATCTCTTTGGGATTATTACAATGGTGACCACATGGGGCCCCAAATCATCTGGAAATTGCAACAGGTAAGTTACATAAATTACTGGGAATGGTGACAACAGCTCTATAAGATCAATATTATTTCACTCCCTTTCCTTATGGAGAAACTTCCACAAGGATCCAGCGACTGTCCAGGGCCATGCAGCTCCAAGCTTCCGAGTCGAATTCAGACCTGGGTCTGCCTGACTCTGCTGCCTGCCTCTGTCCGCAACCTCAAGCCTGCTGTTGCAGCCTAGCACAAGGTGGTGTGTGCCACAGTCTTGGTGAGAATTTTACTTCTGGAAGCATTCTGAGAAGAGCTCTGGTTGCCCTGGGGCAGGGGGAAAATGCCCCTGCGGAGGGAAGGCTTGATGTGCCTGCAGGAAGGGTAGGGCTTAGATTAATGGTGTGCAAATGAATGGGTGACATGGGGAAGAAAGAGAAGCTGGAAAGAACAGTGTGAGAAGATTCACAAATGTATGAGTTGGGAATACAATAAACTTTGTGGAGATAAAGGGATAGTGTAGAAAAGAGAATTTGTTGTAAGGGTCTGGCGTGTAAAGCGTGTTGAATTCCAGGATAAGATCCAATGGATAGTGGCAGGAATACCAAATTGCCATTACATGTCTCCCATTACCTTTCTTCCCCGCACTGACTTTGTTTTTTAACCAAAACAATCCCTGGCAAGAAAGAACAGCTCATCGTTTCTCTAAGCCAGGATTTTCCAGGAGTGGAAAATGGCTGCCATTCACCACAGACTGTCTCTGATGGCCAGGGAGACAGCCTCTTCCCCAAATTCTCCAGTTCAACCCCAGGATGGCGTTAGCATAAAGTGGAGGAAGAGCCCGGAATGTAGCTCACATTAGCAGACAATATTGCTTTGATTGCAGACAACACACATGAATTGAGTTGATAAAGGAATCTTCCCATCAAAGCCAGAAATGAGTGGAAATTAACTTTAACAAAGTAAGCAACTGTGCTCAAGAGACGGATGGAAGAAACCCACGCATACTTGGTGCTTGTCAGAGACACAGAGGAGCAGAGTGTTCAGGCCCATCAGTGAGTGCGAGAGTGATTAATAAACACTTACGTGGACATTCATCTCACAGGCGACTGACAAAGCCCCACAATGATGGGGAGAAGGGGCATTTCTTCTTGATAGATGTATGTGAAATGCTCATTTACTCCTTTTTGATGGATTTAAATGTCCAGGTATCCTCTCCATAGAAATTGATTCTGAAATGGTGCTGGGTTAAAAATAAGGGCTAGAGATATAACTACATCAATATGACAGGAAATATATTCATCCTAGTCATCAATGCATGGATTGAAAATGTGCTGTAGATTCACAGGGGTCTGCGGGGCTGGTGGTGGTGGTGATACTTATTTTTTTTTTAAGTATAAGGTAAGGTAGATGGGTACACAGTCACTCTGCCTAAAATTCTGTAAATAGCATTAGAGACTAAACACCAGCCTTTACTTCTCCGGTCTGAAACAGTTTAAAAATTACCTATTGAAAACCAGTTCTCAAAAAACAGACTTAAGTTTGGACTCACTAAGATTTGCACTGGGTCTGAATTTTCCAATGGAGGAAGCATGAATGTGGTCGCAGAAGACTCACTAACATGGCCCCCAGAGGCAGGAAGCTCATTCCTTCAGGTCCCCATCCACTCTCTTCTTCCCAGATAACAAGGCAGGGTTTAGTTTGTCAGAGTGAATTATCCGCCATGGCTCCCACCATCCCCTTCTCTTGCCTATGAAGCCTAATCCCCAACAGGCTCTGGCAGTCCACCCAGCATTCTCCTGTGCCCACTCAGGCGAACACCAGGGAAGTGTGTGTCTGAAGGGAGGGAACCCTGTTTGTGCGACTGTTGTGCAATTTCCGCCCACACCGATGGTATGATGGCACGAGAGGTACTCTCAGGTATAAACTCCCTGGGGAGACAAGGTGTATCTCCATCAGCCTCTAGACTATCTAGGGCAAGAGAAGCCTGGCTTTGGGGTTCTAAATAAGACAATTGTAGTTGATTCCATCATTATCATTCCCAGAGACTCAGATACCATAAATGGTTTCATGAATTTTAAAATAAAATATTGGAGGCACTCGAAGAAGTCCCCAGACTCTATATTTTGAAATGGATACCAGGGCACCAAAGCACAATTTGTGGTCTATGCCAGGCCCCCTCTGTTCCTACTGGGGTGGAATGGGAGCGGGGCAGCCTTCCTTTTGGCTCTGCACCCTGAAAGGATCAAAGGAATAATAACTGAAGGAATGCTCTCCAGTGCTCTGTAGGGTGGCACTGTACATATTAGGATTTCTCTCAGCTGCAAACGCCAGAAAACTTTACTAACAATGGTTTAAACACATAGGAAATCATTTTTGCCCCTAAAAATAATGCGCGGTGCAGCTATGCAGCAGCACTGTGCGGGCACCCAGGCTTTCCTTATCTTTTCTCTCCGGCATCCTTAGTCTGCTGTCTTTGTCTTCATGTGGACCCATGACGGTGAGCAGAAGGCTGCTGCATGCCGAACTTCATCATAGTCCAGGTGGGGGACAGCGGAAGGGGATTGGAGGTGTGACCGGACCAGCCGGCAGAGGGTGCCTACTACAGGTACTGACAGCAATGACCGCATAAAAGAGAATAAGGGGCTCCTCTGGGATGGAAACTGTGATCAGGCATGTCTCAGTCAGCTTGGGCTGCTATGACAAGCACCACAAACTGGGTGACTCAAACAATACACATTTATTTCCTCATGGCTCTGAAAGTGGGGAGTCTGAGGACGGCGGGGAAAGGTATCTTGGGCAGGTTCTGAAGGTGAGGTCAGCATGGTCCAGTTCTTGGTGAGGGTCCCCTTCCGGGTTTGCAGACAGCCACCATCTCACTATATCCTCACACGCCATGTTTCTCATTTGAGCAGAGAGAGAGATAGCAAACTTTCTGGGGTCTCTTTTAGGAACGGCACTAATCCCACTGGGAGGACTCCATCCTTATGGCCTAATCCCCTCCCGAAGCCCACTTCCTAACTCCATCACATTTGAAATTAGAGTTTTAACATATGAATTTTGGGGGGATGCAAACATTCAGTCCATAGAGAGATGATAAGAAACGTAGGGTAGGTTTTTAAGTGAACTTGACTCAAGGTTTGACACGTGAGGGTCCTAAAACCCTACAGCTGCCAGGCTCAACTTAAAAAAAAACTATTCAATTGAAATAGCTTGTCTCCCCATCCCATCCCATCCCAGGAAGCATGAGAAATCCAATGCCTCCCCAGAATTCCTGGGAGTCCTTGTAGCCTACTTCCACTGAAGTTCTTCTCTGCTTCTCACAGGAAGTTCCTTCACACTTAATTGTCCTTCCTCCTTTATTATCACAAAGCATCATAACACTGGTCTCTTGCAACCATGGTGTTTTCTTTTCAACTCATCAAAACCAGAAGTCCATGCAGATCTTTCATTCACTGTAGTTATAGCTAGTATTTACTTTAATCACCTTCTAGGCTAAGGGATAAAATGATATTTAGGACAAAGTCTTTCTCAGAATTGTGAGCTGCATTTGTAAAGAACACTTTCTGAAGCATGGTTTACCTTCTTACATCTGTGCTCTAATTCTCCAGGGCATTTCAGAGAAGAGTCTTCTTTTCTACCTTGAGATATTTTTTTCTTTTCTTATAGAGATTTTCAGGCCAATGTTTTTTAATGTGAATTAAATACATAAGTGAGCACTAATTAGTCTCATCGATTTTAACAGACTTTGAGGGAAAAAGAAGCTGAAGTTTTTTTTTGCCACCCATCAGAAATATGAAAATGAATCATTTTTATATTCTTTAGTAAGAGCTAAAGGGCAAAGACCATGAATTAACCTCCCTCCATCAGACCAATCAATAGAGATCTGGACTCTTTGTCCCTAGTCTAGACTTCTGTTTGAGAACGAATGTTAGAATGAGGCACATTTCCTGCACCTGCTGATTGCCCTCCATGTGACTCTGGGAAATGCCAGGCCCGAAGCTCAGGTTTTGGGCTGTCACATGGCAGGAGTGATGGTGGGAGTGATGGATGGAATTCCTGGTGGAAGCTCTTAGCTGCCATGAACAAGACAGTGCCTGCCAGGGACTGAGATTTCCCTACAGTCACTTACAGCTTGCTGTAACACCCTGTACTGTTCCTATGACAAGCAGAACGGGGAGCTACCATTGACACAGGGTTTTGGGTGAACAGAAGCCACCACGCCTGAGTATTGGTGGGGGCCCGGGAGTCAGAGGATGTTCAGAATCAGGCTACCAGGGATTTGGTAAAGTTCTTGAATGAAGGGGGGACATAAAGCTGCTTCCCTTTTGGGGGGTTCTTCCAAGGCAGCTCAGGTTCATCTTGGGCGGTTAGAAATAACAACCCCAAATGTTGTCACTTCCATGTCTTCCAGTGCAGCCCTGGCTTCAGCTGAGCCCCTCCAAAGAGAGAACTTGAAATTGAAAGCATGAGGGTGCCCTTGGGGGTGACTAAAAAGTTACTCACCTTTAGGTTAAATCACAGAAGATCAGATCATCCAAAACTGTAGTCACCTGGGGTGGTGTGGGGGAGATGTCCTTCAACCCCAGGAGCCATAAAGAGGCAGGTGCTTCTCCTAAGGGCCTGTGGGTGTAGGTGCCTGGGACTCAGTGGAAGGACAGTGGGCTGGGGAAATTGGGGAACCAGGATGGCAATCAGGGCTAGAAGGCTCAGATTCATATGCCATTGCTTCCTCGTTCATTCAGTTATTTAACAGCCGGTCATGGGCACTGTTCTGGAAGCTGAGGTCACATAGAGATGATTAAGACATCATCTCTGCTGACACAGAGCCTTGCATCCATGTAAGAAAGGCAGGAAGTCCCTACACGGAACAGCGGGGGCCCAAGGAGGATGATCGGAGCTTGTCAGGGGAAGCGATGCTTGAGTTGAGATTAGAGCAATGAGAAGGGGTTGTTCTGTGGACGGTGGGCAAAGGCATCTTGGGCAGAGGGGATGCGTGAGTGAAGGCACAGAGCAGAGTCAGCCTGCACTCTGGGGAGATGCGGGGAGTTCTGTAGGAGTGGAGGACGAGGGCGAGGCCAGGGGAAAGGCGAGGCCAGAGAGAAATGTGATTTTGACCAGTGCCGCCCACTTGAAATATTATGCAGGCCACATGTGTAATTTTAAATTTTATGGTAGTCATGTTTAAAGAGTGTTCTAAAGAGCAAGTAAAATTAATTTTAAAAATATATATTTTAAAATTCAAAATATTTCAATATATAATCAAGTATAAAAATTATTAATGATATATTTTATATTTTTTTCTAATTTATCAAAATCTGGTGGATGTTTTGCATTCACCCTGCCTTGGTCATGCACCTGAGCCACACGTGGGACCCACACTGGACAGCACCTGCCTGTCGGGCAGGCTGGGGACTGGATGTTATTGTAAGAGCAAAGAGAGGATTACTAAAGAGTTTCAAAGAAAAAAGTGGCTTGGTCAGTTTTGTGCTCTAGAAAGCTGCCTAGCTGAAGTGTCACAAGAAACCAAATGGAGCAGCGTTACAGTAGACCAGGCAGAAGGGAATGCCCCAAAAATGGGACAGTGTGTGCACCTGTGTATAACGTGAGTGCATGAGAAAGAGAGGGAGGGGTCGGTGCCCATCTTTCTTGGGAAACGCACTGCATAGCAGGATTAGGATGCAAAATTTCCCATAAGAAATGTGGGTAATTTAACCACATTGCGTTCTTTCGTTTTCCATGCAGATAACCCTTTAGAGCTGCTTCAGACCTCCCCCTCCCCCAAAACCCAGGCAGAGCGCTCTCTGGTCTCAGTGTTGTCATGCCAATGCTACCATCCGGGGAGAAGTGCAGCCCTCAAGGCAGTGTTAGGCCTGGAGTTCCATGAGCCCTGACATGACTTGCTTTGAGACCAGCCCTGAAGGCAGAGCCTTGGCTCTCTGCCCTCTCCTAGGGCTGAGTAATGCATGGGCTGGGACTCAAGCCCCTGGGCTGCTGGTCAGGGGCTCTGAGGTGGGAGCCAGTGTGGGCAGGCAGGAGGTTCCAGTACACCCCCACCTCACCCGGAGCACAGGGAAGATCCCAGAATTTCAGGACAGGTATAGCTGTGTTTCTAAGTTATATGTAAATGGTCCTGAGTGATTTCTCTGAGCCCTGGTTTCCTTATCTAAAAACAGAAATCATAGCATAGCTGATGCAGCTGTTTAGAGGAACACATGGAACAATATAGGTCAACAGCCTGGAATAGAGCTCTGCCAATGGGCAGCACGCAGTGGGTACTTGCCTTCTTCCCACCACCTCAGGGGCCCAGGCTCCCAAACCAGACCCACCCAGTCCTGCTGTGTCTGGCAACACTGGTATGCCTTCACCATTTGTCATGACATGGTAGCTGGGAGATGACTAAAAGGCTGCAGCGAAGGAAGGCGCTGTGCACGTGTTGTCAGATGCTCTGTAAGTAGGAATGTGCTCCCTTCCCTTCCCTTCCCTTCCCTTCCCT